>JADLZL010007619.1:0-16981 GCA_015844335.1 Chrysopogon serrulatus | reverse complement strand
CCCTGCTTTCACACTTACTACCATTCTAACAAAAGGAATCGGATCTCACAAAAGGCAGAATCGGAACCCTTATACCAATGGTATCGATGCCAACAGGAATCCAATCAATGCCAACAGGAATCTATGGCCGAGAACCAACCACACATGAGTACATTCTCACCAATCACATCTCCTCCTTCATTCTTTTTTATTGCCATCCACTTTTCTTTTGGCTTATTCCATTCCCTTATCTTTTGATTGATTTGAACGATAAGGAACCACACCTCCAATAGGAATACGAGGAGCAGCTAAATCTCTTCACGGAAGACCCGAACTGCCCTAGTGCTTAACCCGAAGCTAGGCGCCAAAACCGTCGCACATTGCATTGATTTCGCCTATATATTAAACTAACTTTTTGCAATTGGTGAGTTAGTAGTCCATCTCGATCTGATGTCTTAGGAGGGAATACGGATAGTAGGACAGTGATAGCAGGTTGGGAATAGGCTCAGGCTGGAGGAGTGTAGATAGTAGGAAGTCTGGTGAGTGAGGGAAGTCACTCCATTAAAGCATTCCCACTGGAGGCCCCCTATAAATAATCTTATTTCAAAGAACAGAAAGAAGGGAGTCAAGGCCGTAGGAAGGCAGGCAGTGTCGGGAAAGACATTTCTAACTTTCCGTCAATCTAGAACCCGGCGAAGTTCGCATCCAGCTCCATAGCTTTCTCATGAAGCCCCCGGCAGGCATCTATCTGCGAAAGAAAGAGAAGAAGCTTGTGATCTGTAAAGCAGGGCTTCAGCTCACATAGAGTTCTCTAGCTGCGCCCTCATATTTTCTATTGGCATGTCCTGCGGCCTCGGTCGGAAAGAATGCATTTTCTATGCGAATGAAGAATGGCTCGGATTCATCCCCGGCAAAGCAAGAACTCCAGTCTACTGGCCGTAACAAACTAAACTCACTATATATGAATGATATTTTATTTGTCAAATGAAAAAGAACAAACGAGAATTCGCTCAAAAAGGATTCCATACAGCCAGCCCTGGTTTCTCTTCGACTACCGTATAGCAGCGTGCCACTCCAACCACCAAACCGAACCATCCACTAATTCCAACTTGGCTACTCGGAAGTTGCCCCGGACCAAACAATCCTCAATCTAACATCATTCTGCTTCGACACGTTGAGCGCCTTCTTCTGAAAGCGAACGAAATGGAATGGGATCCGTATGTATATTTACGGCAGGCATTCCCCTTCAACGAGAAGATATCCACACACAGGCTTAGTTCTGTTTTACAAGAAGGCTGAAATCCATGCATCTACCACTCGTACATGTTGATCATCCACGGATCCACCTTTTCTTTTAACGGAAGGCGATGCTTGTCGAAGAGAACAAACAGTAAGTCGAACCTACTGTGATAAATGAAATCCCTAGCCCCGCAGGGCAGGACCATATTTTGTAGTAGTAGCTTTTCTCACTGGTAAAGCTGGATAGGTTAGAGGATGTGAGCTAGCAGCAGCAAGTTAAGTAAGGGATAAGATTGGTCCCTCTGTGTCCGGAAAGATACCTTTCTGATCGCGACTTCGGTTACGCACAAGAAGATGGGAGCTATTGGCAAAGGTAACCACCATCACTAGGCAACCAACATATGCTTTTCCAAAGCCAGAACTAGGATAGCGAGCTGGAAAGGAGAAGTGAACTGGTTGAGAGGAAGAATCAAGTAGAACCGATAGAAGCTCTTGTTGCCTTATCAAAGCAAGTTCAGATCTTCCAAATCTTTCTTCAACCAAGTCGCGTGCATCATGACTTTCTTGTTATTCCTTTATTTTCCTGCCTATTACTGACATGCCTAGCCTTATCCGCTTGCTGGTGCTTTGCTATCCGAACTACCATTGCTAACTCTGAAGAAAGGTCTGCCTCGTGCTTCTTCGCTTATTCAATGCTTTCTCTGGGCTAAATCGGAGAATCGTTCTATCTGTTCCTGATGCCCAGGCAGGGTATCAGGAATGGAGAATAGTCTTAACTCTCTTTGAAGTCAAGAAAAACAGTACGATACTGATATAACACGAAAGAAAGGGAAGATGATACTGATATAAGAGTAGAGCTCTTTGCCCTAAGATTACGATCAGGAACGGAGAATAGAGGACTTGTTTGAGATTAAAGCCTAATTCAATGTGATATTTAAATGACCTAATTCAATTGACAAAGCGTCCTATTTGCTAGATTTCTAGTCGTTAGCTCTTAGTGAAGACGAATTGCTATCATCTGCGGGCGGCCCTCATTATTGAATTTATCCGCCTTCGATGCAACCAAATTCACTATTGACTTACGAGTTTATGCATGCTTCATTCCTATATCGGCATGTATTATCCGTAGGCGGGTTGTGAGACATCTTCCTCTTAGTGCTACAAATGGCTTCTTCCTTACGCTTTCCAGCCCTTTCCTTAGCTGAGCTCTGCACATATTATCTTTTGCCTTTGCTTGATGTGAGTGCATCGCTTTCAGTAGATGCTTCCACTATCTCTTCCGTAGCTGTCTGTTACCGGGCTTGCCTTATGAAATCTCGTATGGGCCACCACCTTTCTTTGTAAATGAATTATCAGCTTGAGTCTGAAATAAGCTAATCAACACAGAGGTTTGCTGGGTGCCCTTATCCTTTCAGCCTCAGTCTATTCTCATTTCATTGAGCTTAACTGAAAAGATTCCCTGGACAATTAATAAATGGCTATCTCACATTATGTTTATTCACCGGCATTGACTGACTACAGAATGGAATGAAGCATGCAATTCATAAGTAAGGGATAACTAAAAGGCGCCAGTGCAAACCTTTGACGCTCCCAATAACCTAACTTGGCATCCCCCTCTTGTACAAAAAGACCCGCCAAAGATTCATTCTTGCAACTTATAACAGCAGTACAAATGCGCCTTGAAGGATATAGGAAAGCCCTTTGCTATGACTAGCTGGAAGATTTATCTTGGTCAACTCCGTCCTCAACGCACTGCCTCTATACTTCATGCAAGCCTTACCATTATCCCACGGGGTATAGCGACAAATTGAGAGCCTAAAAAGAATCTTCTTTTGGCCTGGACAAGGCACCTTCTCAGGTCGACACTGCCTACTACCTTGGGACAAAGTGTGTTTACCTAGGAGATTTGGGGACGCTGGCATACTTGACATACAAACCCACAATATTGCCCTCCTGCTAAGATGGGTATGGACGGTGGAGAGTGCTGCCTTCATCGCTACCGACAGTTTGATTTGATTTGCAGATCCATAGGGAATAAGAGCCTTTTAATGCTCTTGGATGCCCTGGATCAGATCAAGAATAGCCGCAAAAGCCTCTCCTCCTTGTACGAAGACTGGTCTACAAACTTTCCCCTTGGGGAGGAAGGGAACACCTCACTAACAAAGAAAGATCCTATTGCTAAGCGTTGATTACTTAGGACTCTCCCCATGAAGAATATGGGGCCCACTCTACTATTTACTCCTAGGTCTTCTTGCATTATTTTATGGTGTGCTCTTTAGGAGGAGAACTGGAAATGTGAAAAAGTGAGTGCCTGAGGTGTTACTTTAAGATCTACGTTGCCACTCGTAAAAGCGGGGCGTGGTGTTCCGCGGTAACATGAAACAAATAGGGGTGGTGGTTCACTTGGTGTATACGAAAGTAATCATCTTCCTAGAAATGTTCGTCCCAAAGCTTTTTCTCTCGTCTCCGTGGCGACATTTCTCGCAAGTGTGAGTCGACCCTTCCTTCATTTCCATTATACTTCGTGCTTTCAGTTCATTACATATTTCATTTGAATTTCTAGGCAATCACTCGCGGATTTTGACATCCTACACTTCATACTTTCCTTCTGACTCTGACTGTGGGCCAGGCAGGGTTATTTCATCGTTCTAACGGCGCCTTCTTCATTAGCATTTTTTCCCTTCATTGCATTCGGCATGATCTTGATTTGGGTATTTCCTCCTAAAGTAAGGACTCCAGAGACCTTTCTAGATAGATATAGAACTTTTCTTTTTGACCCGCGCCTCTTTCTTGCTTCAAAGCAGCTTACCTTACAACCTTAAGCTATATGCCTCTTGGGCCGGTGATCCTAATGATCGAACTTCCACTTCAGCTTAGAACCAACCCAATTCAGAATGAGCGTTTAAATGAAATATCGAACACACTTAGCTTAGACCCAACCTAATTCAGAATGAGCGTAGGAATGCCTTATCAGGCAGGAAGCTTGAGAACCAGGACCCGGTAGAACTAGGGGTCACTCGTGATACCCAGCTACTTACTTTACTCCTTTCCCAAGGAAGCCAATACTCCCACTGCACCTTTTTTATCTTATGAACTCTTCTGGGGACCTGCTGAGCATTCCTATTCCTTAATTGCGTATATTAAACTTCAGTTAAGTACTTAAGAGATCCGACGAGCCCACGAGGATAAATAATTGGTACATCCATATGAGAGGTAATCCTCTTTTCTTTGGAGTAAAGCACCCCTTGGGTCAGACACAACATTTACAGGTCATGGAGATGCAACTCCTTCTTCCTCCAGCTATCAATCACTTACTCCTCCCCTGAGTCTGCACGGGTCTAAACGGAAGCTCTACAATAGATAGCCTTCCGGGAATCATCCAATTCTCGTCTTCCAAACTCATCTGCTTGTAAATTCCTTGTGTAAAAGAATGGTTGCTACGAAAAGGGATTCGTATATACATTCAATGGTAGTATCGGATTTAACGACTTCTCCATCTTTTTTATTCCATTAAAGCCGATGTTATTGGTTCTGAAGGAATCCACATATTGGTTGCTATGAAGCATGCTATCATGATAGCAGTACCAACACATGCATAATTATGCGCAGCAACAGCATCATTTTCAATGTTGTATTCACTCGGGGGAAGTATATCAGTGAAGGGGATCTCCTTTTGATATATTGATATAGCAGTCTCAACGATGTCTTTTGTCAAGATGTAATTAACCCTCTGGTAGCCCGGAAGAACGGCTTTCGGGTGCCGAAAAGTTTCATACGGTGGTGCTGGCATGAATCCCTCTGGTAGTTCTGAAGGAAAAGAAGTCCCTGGAAAAAACTTGTACCAAACAACTACCCCTACCCCCGTCATAACAAGTGTATTAAACATACCCCATACATACTTTTTGGTAGAGTGGTCAAAAGTCTTTGTTACTACTTGCACTATACAGGATAAAAAGGCATTTTCCCCAAATCTGTCATTCAGAGATTTAAAACCACGTCCTAAAAAACAGAGATTGAGGGTATTCCAATTAATAGCCAATTTCCCAATATGCTCTATTCCTAAAGATTCCTTAATTCTTAATAATTTCGTTAATGAAAAATATTGATTTTCTTTTATCATCCAACTACCCGCTATTGGGGTAACAATCCACTTACGTTCTCGTAAATCGGGTTTTGAAAAAAGCAATTCTAACCTATCAACGAGGAATGTTGGTACCTGTACCCATAAATCGAGTTTAACGGTATCTTTGAATTTTACATACCTATAACATAAAGTTACTAATCTTTCAAATACATATACAGATGCTAATGAGAAAAAATACACGTACAATTTATTAATTAAACAAGATGTTATACTACCTAAGATAGGTAAAGCATGGATAGAAGCCAAAATGCCGTTTATATAGTCAGTTGTTATGGTCATATAATCGAAGAATTGTGTCGGGATGATATTAGGAAATACCTCCGTTATTTTAGATAAGTACCCTTTGAGCAAACTTATGATTAGATAACTGATACCTGTTCTCGGGGCTCCAGAATCAGTTTCACTAATACCACCGTTTGAACCACCGTTATCACTATTCCCTTTTCCACCAACTAGGGGAATTATACCTACCGGTTTTTCAATATCATTCTCTCGGGTTTCCTTATCAGATTTACAGCTATCACCACTGCCACTGTTTGAACCACTGTTCTCAGTATTACTTCCGTTATCACTATCTATAGAAGCTCTGCCTATGAAACTGTCCACCGAGTCATTAGTTTCATGAGTGAAGTAACTCAACGAATCCATAATATCAACATCGTAATATTGTAATAAACCTTGTAATAACTGAATCATGATTAATTCTTTTCTTTTCTTTGTTTGGTTGGGATTTTAGTGAAGTTGTCATGACCCTTGTGTTTATTTCTGTACACCTCTAGTCCTGTTATTGGCTAGAGAAAGACAACCTGAGGCTTTAACTCGGACAACAGCGAAGGGAAAGAAAGGCAAGTATAGAAAGTGAAGTGGGAAGAGAGGGCGGATCCCTTGCTTTGGATGGAAGGGAGATTTGATTGAATAATAGTCCAGTAGGCAGACAAGAACGTAGGGAACTCAGAAGAAGACTGATTTGCCCACATTCAGGATAGGCAGCTTCAGTACATCCGACTAAGAAAAGAGGGAAGGAAGTCCGTCCTTGCTTATCCAAACCAGCAGGTAGTGGGATTCGTTATTCCAAGGAAAGGAAGTGCAAAGAAGAAGATAAGATGGAAGAACTTGCTTTGACAGCAGGTAGGTTGATTCGTTATTCCAAGGAAAGTAAGAGTTTCCGATTCCAGGAAGGAAAAGAGCCAATGAGCCTGCCTATCTTAATCTCAATATTGGAATTCATCATATATAGCGTAGTCGCAAAGCTTTCTTTTGTGAGCTTACCTTATTCCTTAGGCTTAGGCAGCTTAAGGGTACCTACATCGAGTGGCTTTAGTGCAGTTGCCAGGCCAATATTGAGTAAGGCCTAACTCGTGACCTAGACCTTGCTCTAGTTATATTAACCATAATTGGATTCTATATCCAGGGCAAGAATATGATCAATTCGAATTAGGCCAAGTCAAGAGAGTTATATGGATACCTACCTGCGAAGGAATTAGCTCTATCGTTGAATCGAAAATAAGATACTACCGAAGTCCCTCTATTTTATCTTAGCATGCTAACTTCAAAGAAGCTTCTTTCAAATACAAAATCAATGCGTAGACTATTCTACAGCAGCGGGGTGGGTATACTTATCTGAGGGTTCTAGGGGTCGGTACAAAGCATAAATGAAATGAAAGTTATAGCCTAGGCTTTTTTCTAGTTAAGGTCTTGCTCTCCTTTTGGTAACGTATTGAGTTCTGAAATTCTGGTATGATCCGCACCTAAGAGTCACCGATACGGTAATTAAGCCTAGTAGCCGCCAGGAGCAGATAATGCAAATGGAAGGGCAGTCACGCAAGTAAGTAAACTTTATCTCATGCTCGTGTAAATAGGTTCGCCTAGAGAAACTAATCATCCATGTCTTCATCGGGCGGGAACCTTTCAAAGAGTCACTAAGTAGGTGAATTAACCAGATTATAGATCACAGAAGATAGGATTCAAAGCTAAAGCAATAACCCGTTAGAGGAAGAGAGGAATGCGCCGCCAGAGAAAGAGCATCTGAAGGAAGAACTGGGCGAACCATTACTTATATATGTATGTATGAAAGAATCTTGTAAAGCACACCAAAACCCGGTTTGCATTTACAAATAGGCAGTTTCGGAAATAAGTCTCTTGCTTGGATGAATAGGGTAGACGGGCTCGTTGACTAAATAATTCTGTCAATGTCTTTCGCTACGCCCTTATGCAAGTCAAGATGCATGGTCCTTCTGTCTCCGGGAAATCAGATCTTAAGATCTCATGTCTCCTCTCTGTCAATTGGGAAAGAGTAACAACAAGAAAGGGGTTAGAGAGTTTAGGGTACCTTCATTCACACGAGTACATAAAATGAATATTAGTTAAGACCTTCCTACTGGATCTTTTTATTTTAGGAAGCTGGGATGAAATGAGAGGAAAGATCCTAGCATTTCAAGTTAAGAGGCGGACTCCTGCTGATTAAGAGGCGGACTCCAGCTGATAAAGAAGAAGTTTCTTCTAGGATAGAACTCGTTGACGCTCTTTTGAGTGTAAAAGGAAGGTAGGTAGGGGGCATACCTCATGCCATCCGGGTTATAGTTGGTAGGCTCTCTCTCGAAATTGCGGCACACTGTAAGAAGTAAGCCAATCAATAGAACACTTGTTTGTTAATTGTAGCTTTGTTATAAGTATCTGGCATTGGATCTGATCAGCCAACTTCCGAAAAGCTCTGCTTGTAACTAACCAGAAAGAAAAGCTCTTCGTCGACAGTTATTGCAAACTTAATCCTATACTAACTAATTGCATTCCTACTTTTGCTATATAAGTCCACCGCATTAAAGTAGTCTTAAATTAAGCATTCATTCTCTTGAGATCAAGTTCCTTCCTTTTAGGGCAATGCTCGGTAGCAGCATAAGTGGCAACAGTGCTTGACTAGGTAGCCGCGTATAGGAATAGAAGAGATAGAAAAAAGAAGTAAGACCTCGTACATTGCTAAACATAAGTAGAAAGAGGTGGAAGGCTGGCTGTGCTTGTGCTCACCTACTGGTCTGTCCTAGCATACAGTATAGAAAAATACTAGCTAGATCTGGCTATGTATTGAAAGCTCTGTAAGGAGAATTTCTATCAAGAGCCCTGGCATGAAGGCGTCTACAAACGGGAGTGTCCGCCTTAATAATTCATGTCCAGTCAGCTGATCGATCTTTACTCTTCTCACTTGCATGTAAGCCACTACTCATTCTCATTGGACGGACCTTTGATTGAAAAAGAAGTAAGTAGTTCGTTGGAGGAGCTCGATCAGAGGAAGCCGTAACCGTTGTAGGAATCAGTTCCGAGTGGAGAGAAAGGGGGTTCTCCCTTGGGGCATGCTTTGTTTAGGTCCCTTCAATCGGATTGCCTAAAGAGGAGAAGACTAGTATCCGTTCGTCCATTAAGGGCAGAGCTCACTGAAAAGAGAATCAAGCAGTGGAAGTAAGTCTGCCTTAGTTTAGAGGAGAGGAGGGCAGGAAAGAAGAAAAGTTTGCCTCTCCCAAAAAGCAAGGGCGTAGCTTGCTAAAATCCACTAGGCACAACGCTTGCTATCTAGCTCACAACTAGGGCCCTCACTAAGACTGACTTATAAGGGTAATCTAGTGAGCAAGTCTTATAGTTTGCCAGTTTCCTACCGCTTTGAGATCTAGTGCCTGCTTCCAAGCCCTCAAATATCGAGGATATGGAGTGCCCCGTTACCTTATTTCTAGGTGTAATAAAGGCTCTCCCCCGACTAGAAGGATCCAGGGACAACGGCTCGGCTATTTCCTCCTAAAATATTGGCAGTAGCCGAAACGACTGGAAACCCAGGTAGCGGTCCGGAAAGGGCAAAAGGGCAAGGTGAGTAGTGAAAGCAAGAACGTTCTTTCGCATATAGAGCGACTGCCCAAGCCCTGATTCAGGGTTACTGGTCCACACCAACTGATCAGGTATCGGATAATAGGGAATATTTGTTTCAGCCGTGGTCCAGTCCAGCAGCCTCTTTTCGATCCAAGAGTCGCATGAGAAGAAAGCTTCCGGTTAGCTTCAGTTAGTGTTAGTTAAATAGAACGGGAACCTCGTAACTATGCCAAGCCCGATCTTGGTTCCAATGCTGCAGAGAACGGTTATGGGTAAAAAGAAGGTCTTTATCCTGGTGCTGCGGAGACCGGTGTTGCTGATCGAACTCATTTTCTTTCGAGGAGATCGAAAATCTCTTAATTTCTGCGAAATGAATTTACATATTTATTGCGAGGGAAAAGCGAAAGGATGAAGACTGATTTAGATCCTCTGAAAGCGCAGGAAGTTCAAACTCCCTTTTGAGCTTTTTCTCCACCCACCTCTGAGCATCCTGTTGGAATGGTCCTAGGAAAGACTACGTACGATAAATCATTCTCACAGCCAACTTTCCTTCTTCTGAGCAAATAAATGTAGTATTTAGTCCAACCAATCATTGGTGAATCTCTTGTATGTCTTTCGTGAAAAGTTACGTATTTGTGCCCAAGATCTTTCTATCCCCTTTAGTAGGTGCACACATCTCGTATGGTAAATATACCATTGTGCCCTATAAGGTAAGATTGATTGACGGAGTCAAGAGATGGAGATCTTGGTTTAGCAGCGGCTGCCTGTCCTTTTCTTTCGTGAAAGGTATGATCTAGAGTGTGATTCTGATCCCGTGATTGGGTGCTTGGCGTAGAATGAGTGGAGCATACTAGGAATGCCGAATGCTCGCTCAGTGAGGGAGCTCTGTTGGAGCAGAGTGGGACTAGAAAGATGGAATACCCATGTCAGGCCATGTAAGGCCAATAGTTGAGGTACCTGGATCCAGACAAAACTCCAAACATGTAAGAATCTACCTTGAAGCAAGGTTTCTACTGGTTAATGCGTTCCACCCTATTGATGACAGCTAATGTTACTAAAAGCTTAGATGAAGAAAGAGCTTCTGAGCGAAGGCTTGTTGGCTTTGGTTGTTGGCGTGGATTATCTTGTTAAGCTCTGCAGAGATGGTGAGCGTGAAGAACTACCATCAAGGACAAAGAAAGACAGCTCTCAAATGGATTTGCTGGTCTATGATGACCAAGTAGAAGCATCCGTTCCACATAGGTGAGAGCCTAGTCTTGCATAGGCGCAAGCTCTTCTCAAAAGAATACGACTAGCTCTTTACCGCGGGGATGCGTTGAGAGGAATCAATTGTTTAACCCGGTGACCGGATAGGAGCCGTGACTGTCTTCTTCTGCTTATCCTTACTTTCCTACCATCCAATCTGACTGAACTGAATCCGAATCCTAAAAGGCAAGACCCAAACCACCGGTCGATCAACTGTTCTTCTTTCACTTCCATCTCTTGATACCTGTTTTCTTCCTTTTCTTACCACTGCTGTAGTGAACCGCATCTCTAAGCACCGGGAGTCGTGAACCGCGCACAAGGTCCTTCTTAAACTAGAAATAAGTGAAATAATTGTTCAGGGTCACCTTGGCAATGTTATTACTAGTAGCTGAGATGGTGAGTTAGAAGCTAAAGGCAGTAGAGCTTATTCGTATTGTCAGCTAGAAACTTGTTATCAGATCTATACGGGACACAATCCTGTGGTGAAAGCCGCCATCAACATTCGCGTAGAGAGGTGCTTCCCAAAAAGGGAGGGGAAAACGATATGATTGCTTCGCCCAGTAAACTATGCTTGCTCTGATGACCTGGCCTTTCTCCCGTTAAAAGGTGGGTACCTTTCCCTAAATCCTTCTCCCGTGCATGCTATTCTCCTGTTCCCCGAAGGGCGGTATCAATACGGCAACCCGAAAGCTCGTTATCAAAGTGGTCTCTTCTCAAAAGCTTATCTGTAGACGGATAAGTGAGTCTCCAACCTTAGCTAGTTGTACAAGGCACACAGCCAAGGCGTATGTATTAGCCAGACCTAGAAATTCATTACCATGATTCCCCATCAAAGAAATCCGTTCCTTCTCTTCCTAAATTCTAAACCAAAGCAAGAAACATCCCTCTTCTGAGCAATTAATCCCTCCAGAATGAATATATTCCGTGCAGAAACCTGCTTTGCTTCCTTCTTACTTTTTCGAGTAGTCTAGAGCTGCTGGGAAATAGTGAGTTGAGAAAGGAGATAGTGAAACTTAACTAGTCTTTGTCATGGAAGGGAACTACTTCTCTCGAGTACGTACAGTACAGAGGACTTAGTCATTCATAGGCAAAGGTTAGCAGTACATAGTGGTTCTATTCTAGTAGATGTATGGACCACACCAACCTCTCTTTCTAGCCGTAATCGATAAGAAGGAAATATCATGGCATGTCAAAGCAATCTTCAGATTGATGTTCATCTTGCATTGAATTCGCAAATTGATAGATCCGGAGATTCCCAAATAGGTCAACCTTTTGAACAGCCTGTTGAATCCATGAGCAGGCAAGAGGAGCCTTATCCAGGATTCGCTCTAGCCGCTTGACTTATCTGCTTTTGGCTCTAAGGGTATCACTCTGTCTTTTTTCTATCTTTTCAAACTATTAAGATTCTGCTTTTCCAGAGGACTCTAACTACAAGGTATTGCTTCGAACCGTATAAATAGATTTCAGAAGGAATTGACTGCCATTATTGTTTCCGTATCTGGCACTGCTCAATCCTCTATTCCAACAACGGTACTTCCGTTCCTTTCATATCCAGCCTTGCCAAAGAAAGCGCTATTGAATTCCAAACATGCGCTCGATGACTTGATCACGAACGATACAGCCCTTATCTTATCGATAGTTCAGCATTCAAGTTAAGCATGAAAGAGAACGGGGTAGGTCAAGCTAAACCAGAACAATCCGCGCTAGTAGCTCAAAGCAAGAAAACGTATGCTAGTGACTAAGGCGCAATCCAACTGCTCTATAAAGGCTCTGCTTGTGCTATTGCCCCTTACGAAAGTCCAGGAAAGGATGGATAAGAGGATGAGTTAGGGAATCCTACGTAGGTACGAAATGAAATCCACTCCTAAACTTAGTTATATTGGTATTGGCCTGCCACCTAGCTAGAATAGAAGGAAGAATCTCGTAAATCTAGACTATTCAAGTTGAAGCTGATTTAGAAGGATCAAGTAAGATGAAATTTCAATGACCCTGGCTAAAAGGAAGGTGTGTTTGCTTAAGGATGGGGAGCCGGCGAACTACGCAATCTCTACTGCATCGAGGCTGAAGACAGGTCTTTACGACGACTACCGCGGATAAACAGGTCTATCAAACCCAGAACCAGAGCAGGGAAGTTATAGATTTCTCCGTCTGTCCTCGACAGGAAGAATGTACAAGAATTCTGAACTAGCTAGGGTGAAACAAATACATTCCTAAGTAGGTGCGTGAAAGTCAGACAGGGAAGAGTAAAGGAATCCAGACGTAGCTTGATTCGATCTTCAGTTTCGACTTGCAAGGAAAGCCTTTTCTATCTAATCTGGAGGTAGTAGCCCTTCCTCTTTGGTCTAGTTGACCGCAGCACCCATTGCCGAAAGCAGCTCATACCTCTAATCGGGGTATTTCCTTGGCCAACGCTTCTAGTAGGAGGCATATTCCTTTCTCCCGAGGGTGAGGTTTCTCACTTTTGCCTATGGCTGGCATAACCAAATCTAGAGCGGAGTGAGCCAATCCATTTGTAACCGTTTCAAAGTCTTCTGCGGCATCTTCTGGATCAGAATCTCCTGCTCAACCGAGAATGAATTCATTTTCATTGTATTATGTGGCAGTCCCACTACTTTCAACCATGGAAGCGAATCGATGATCCTGTCCAGAGTATCTTTATGAAGAATATCCTAGCCTAGTCATAGCTTTCTTTGTAAATGATCTCTCCTCTGCATCGCTGGAAAAGTTCTCAACCGGATTATCGGAGAACAACCGCACTCAACCAAGAACTTCCCCTTCCCCCATTTCCCTGTCTTCGCTATTTTGCTTTTCTACTGCTTGCTCCCCGAGCTCCCTATCCGAGTAAGTCCTACCTTCCTGGTTGGCAAGTAGTAAACCCTACTTCCCTTTCAAATCCTTGATTTGATCATCTGAATTCCACGGTGGACGGAGGAAAACTAGTTACAAATGTTCTTTGCTCGTGATACTTTGAATTGAAAGAGGAACGCTTGCAACGATAGCCCTTGTCAAGCAAAGCATCCTAGTGTGAAAAAGCAAGAAAATGCACTGACTGGCCCTGCCTTCAGCCGTACTCTCCTTTCATCTGGGTGGGTACTAGTTTGAAAGCAGGAACTCGGAAAGGAGGCACGGTTTTAGCAAGAAGCAAGGAATTCCAATGAATAGGAAAGCCAGCCCCGCCACGTTCGAAGAAAACGGAAGTGCTAGCAACGAAAGCAGCAGGGCCACGAATCGGATTAACAGATAGGGATCAGGTTGTTGTTGAAGTTCAGTAAAGAGCAGGGCCAAGCCGAACCCACGGATTAGCAGAAGAAAAAAAGAAAGAGAAGGGATGCAAGGGTATCCCGATTAATCGAACTATCCACCCTTGTCCTCTCAATTGAATGTTACCAACTTGTCCAATAGAAGTAAGGACTAGCTGCAGCTCTGGTTTCCTGTAGAGGGAGGGAAGAGTACGTACTATCTTTCGGATTTTCTAGTTGTATACCACCAACTCGTATATTACGTGGTTTCTCTCGCCGCCACCCTCTTCATTTCCTGCTGATAGCATTGGGAACAAAGCCAAGCTCAGAGAATAGCTTAAAACCAGCCCAACCTCTTCATGGTCACACCCCCTTTTCCGACGCTTTATTGTTATAGACCGCTCACTACCCCTTTCCTTCTCTATGTAAGACTTAATAAGGAAATACAAAGAATGGAAGAAAGGTCCAAAGCAATTGTTTGTCTTGCATTGCAGCAATCAAACCAAAATCAAGTATTCAAGTTTAAACACTTCTTTTCTTGGTAGCCTAGCTCCCAAAGCTGTTTCAGTCCCTGCCCATAATTCAGCACATAAGGCAGACCTTGAACCAAGGTTATACATAGATCCTTTGATCTCCACGGCAATCTCTGACTATACCACCGGCAGCAGCTCTAGAAGCACAGGGCGAAGAGTAAGCATCTAACTTAAGTTTGACAACTTGGAAAGATGGCCCAGCCAATGTTAATGATTCTTTTATCCGGGATAACTTGCTGGGAATTCACTAGAGCTCCTGAAGCCACTTGATCCTTGGTCTATCATTTGGCTAAAAAGATCCCTGCGTGCATTGTCTTCATTACCCAAATATAAAGCATTCCTGTACCGGCAGTGAAGTTCGTGCTAAATGACCGAACGAAGGGTAAGAAAGGCCAAGGGAGTGTAGCTAACCCCAAGTCTGGTAACCTTTGAAAATAGGTTTCTGACGTCACTGCCTTTCATGCCACAACACATCGGTGAAACCGGAGAGAGCTGAAGAGAAGGGGAACCCCAGAGGCATTGACCATTTGAGCCGTCGGCATTTGTGATTTCTCGAAAGGGAAAAAACATACTTAACAATTCGATTGGCAGGACCAAGGGATAGATCGATTGCAATATCAGTATCATACAAATAGAAATAGACATGAATGAATAAGGAAACGCAAAAGACACAGAGTAGGGCTAGTCAGAAGCGTCAATGCAGACGCCAATGGGTAATCAGATCCATTCCACTCCACTTCTTCAGATAGCAGTCGATCCTGGATCGTCCTCGCTTCCAAACTCCGTAAATGAATGAAACTCCTTCCCCGGTCCATTGCTCGGGTGTGATACAAATACTTCTTTGAAGTTGTAGGATGCGGGTCATCGATCTTCCTATCGGTCCAGAGGCGCCAGCTTGGGAAAGAAAAAGTCAGATTTGTTTGTCATATCACGATCGGAACTCACATGTAACTCTACTTCTTGAGTAGGGGGAAAAGGACACCTATCACGCGGTCATACCTTGAACGCAGTAAAGAAATTAATAAGCTTCGAATAATAGCTACGCGAGTCTCCAATAGCGTTTTAAGCGTTGGTTTTCTTTGCTGGCATCGTAATGGATTGGTGGTTCGTTTCCTCTATTTTTAATAGGGTACGGCATACTTGCCTGAATCCTGAATCGCATAGTTGTATTTTAGCTCGCCTCCTGTGATCTAAAACTACTGATACCTTTAGCAGAAAGAAAAAAGAGAAAATAGCATTTAGCTTGGGAAAGGCTCTTTTTTTAGGTATCTTTTCGTACTAGTTCTATCCAGCTATGAGCGAAAGTAGTCACTTTCTTCAATCGCCGAGTTGCCTTAATCTTCTCTCTCGGTTACTCAGTGGAGTGATCTCTCTCTTAAATTCCCATAAGGATAAGGAAAAGTAGACGGTTCGAAACCCGTGCTTAAATCCTACTTAAATCCTACTCAAGGCCCACTACGGGCTGCGAGCAATTAACAAGTAGAGACAAGGAAGTGGTTGCGTAGAGAGGCAGTGTCAGCGACACACCAAACAGAAACCTGCTTTCTGAGCCATAGTAATTGCACCTATTAAAGAAACTAGAAGAATTAGGGAAATGAGTTCAAACAGAAGATAAAAATCGGTTGCTAAATGAATCCCAATTTGTTGAACAAAGCCATTCTTCGCCTTTCTTCGCTAGTTCGCTTTAGTACATAGGGCAATACTGAATTCTATCTTTTGCTTAGGCTTTCAACACTTATTTGATTCTTCTCTTGATTATTTGCTTTCGCCCTAGGCAATCTCTTTGCTTGCTGAACTTATCTAGTTTTGTCGGACAACCTCGCTCTCTGCCAACAGTGGCCAATTTAGTAGGATAGAATGTTTAGTCGAGAGCTAGTGGATAGAATGAATAGTAGAAGTGAACCTGTAAGCTGTAACGAATGGTGAGGGTGCACCCAGTCTTTGCTTAAGACTTATCTAGTTTTGCTCCCTACTCTCAAGTAAGTGCAAAGAAGAAGATGGAAGTCCGTCCTTGCTTTGACAGCAGGTAGGTTGATTCGTTATTCCAAGCGGGAAAGGATCTCTCTTCTGTCTAGACGAAAGATCTCATTTTTGCTACCGCTCTCCCTCTTATGAGTCTCTGTCAGCCGTTGTTTAGTAGCTTTCAACGCGAGTTCAGTCATTCTCTTATATACTGAAAAGTACGAACTGACTTAAAGCACGAACATGAAGGAAAGGCAGAATTCTAAACATCTTGAATCGGATTCTCTCTTCTCAGAGAGCTTGAGAGTGAAATGAGTGGGCCGGCCAAAGAAGACCACTATGGAAGTGAAAGGGGAGGGCGCTAAGCAGAAGTCTAATTTTGAGCACAAAGCGAGGGTGTCACAATCCTTGTTCGGAAGGAGTCAAAGAACCTTTGATTCGAGAAAGGAAGAGCAGTCATACTTGACCTTCTTTACTATATAGAATAGAGTAGCGGAAAAAGAAGATAGCTTCCTTCCTATCATCTTCTTTTTTCAATTCAACATACTTGCGTCAATAGTGTGCTTGCCGAAAAGCTAGCTTCTTTGCCAGCTTCGAGTGACTGTGACTACTCTTACTGTCCGTAACTCACAGAAGAGGCGGGAAGACTTTTTACTCCAAATTGATAAGCGATCAAACCCTTTGTTGTAACCTACTCTTGCACCCGGTTAGTTAGGTTCTTTTTCCTATCTATATATACTAACAACAATGTGGTGACATAATTCAACAATGTCATCGCTCATCAACAATTT
>JADLZL010007618.1:0-155321 GCA_015844335.1 Chrysopogon serrulatus | reverse complement strand
ATATAACGTTGACTTAATCCTAATAATACATACTGGAGTTGGAGTTATCACGAGTGCCGCTGCCGCCACTACTAGCTGGCGCTGCAGGGAAGTAATGAACCCTTGGAGCCGGAGGGTGAGGGTCCACTTCCATGGCGCCCTCCATCATCCACACCACGCTCCTCATCGTCGGCCTCATCGATGGCTCCCCCTGCACGCACCAGATCGCGATGCGCGCGAACCTCTCCACCCTCTCCAGGTCCTGCAGCGCATCCTTGTCTCCCTGCACAGCACGCTTAACACATCCTTCCCTAACCAAGTCGTACACCCATGCTCTGAGCGTCATGGGCGTGCCCAGGTCCTCCTCCGAGTCATCGTCGTCGCCGCCGCCGCTGCTTCGCTGGCCGTCGTCTGCCGGCGCCGGCGCCGTTGGTGGTGGGTACTTCCTGCAGCAGATCATCTCGAGAAGAACAACGCCGAAGCTGAACACGTCCACCTTGCTGTCCACCTTCCTCTCGCTGCTGAACCACTCCGGCGCGAGGTAGCCGAGCGTGCCTCGGACATGGGTGACGGCCTCTCGGACTCGGAGGGCTTGAAGTTGAAGAGGACGTCGGCGAGGGAGCCTCCCGGCATGAACTCGAAGACGAGCATCCGGTGCACGCCTTCCTTGCAGTAGCCGACCATCCGGACCAGGTTCCTGTGGTGGATCCTGCCGATGGACTGCACCTCGTTCTCGAACTCCATCTCCCGGTACTCGTCCGCGCTCCTGAGCTCCTTCACGGCGACATCATGTGGCTGTACAGACTTGAGGATGCCATGGTAGACCTTGCCAAATCCCCCCTGGCCAAGCAGCTTGCTGAACCCGTTGGTGGCTCGCCGGAGCTCGCCGCGACTGAAAACCATGGCGCTCAAATGCTTCCTGTTCCTCGCCTTCTTGCTAGTGATGTAGCAGTGCGCTAGGAAGATGCAAGAAGTGGCCAGCAATAGCGTGGCCAATCCAGCAATGGCGGCATAAGGTAGAATCTTGATCGGGGGTCTTTTAGCCCGCACCTTCACCAGTGTCCTCATGCTCGTGCCGTTATCTTGCCACCCATTTGTGAGCATAGCTGCCTCCAAG
This sequence comes from Chrysopogon serrulatus, assembly GCA_015844335.1. Lineage (NCBI taxonomy): Eukaryota > Viridiplantae > Streptophyta > Magnoliopsida > Poales > Poaceae > Chrysopogon > Chrysopogon serrulatus. Next base: position 154,225 of record JADLZL010007618.1, on the reverse strand, counting down.
CAGCTATTGCTACTTGCATCGAACAAAGCAGCTGCACAGAGGCAGTTGTGCAAGCAAAGATCTTGGCATTGCTCTGCTGTGATGGATCGGTGCTGCTCGTAGAATATCGGGTTCGCCCAATTCGTGTTGGGCAGTACTCAATGAGCTTGAACTCGGACGAATGGTTCTTCCCGTCGCTGTCGCAGGTATCCTGAAGGAACGCTGGCACACAGCCCTTGTGCCTGAACTGCGAGTGCAAGAAGGTATAGCCACTTGGACACTCACAGTCGAGCCGATTGCCAGCACCGGCGTATAGTATACACAGTATGAGTTGGGTCCACACATACCGTGCCCACCACTTGTCATCTTTTTGCAGCCATCACTTGGCACCGTGTCCACGACAGACCATGTGGTGTTGCGGTTGCCGTTGCCGTTGCGGCCGTCGCCGTTGCCAGTGGTGGTGTTGGGGAGGATGTAGACATGAAGAATGCCATCTGGATCGAGCGCGGCATACTGATAGAAGAACATATTGCCGGTCGATTGATAAGGGGTTGTCAAGTTATTCCTCTGAGTGCCATTGTTGATGGTGAGCTGGGAGTAGAGGTACCCAACAAGCTTTGCGTCGAAGAAGACAGTTGCGTTGCCATTCTCATAACAACACAGCTGCCGCTGCCCCAGTAGGCGGTGGTAGAGCCTTTGTCGAAACCTGGCAGGTCCGTCCTGTACGAGACCAGTTTTCCATCCCACTGCACAACGAACATGAAACGGCCGGCTGAGAAATCCATGTCCGAGGCCCTAGACCGAAGGCTTGTTCCGGTGGCCATGAGCTGCCCTGGGAGCAGAGGGTCTGTAGGGTGTTTGAAGCTCTCCCAGACGACGGTTTTGCCGTCTGCGCCGCCGAGGAATTGGAGGGTGCCGGTGTGTCGGAGCACGAGGAGGGAGCCGTAGTTTTGGCTGGCGTCAGTGTAAGGGCTCCAGACATTGCCGTTTCCAGGATTAGCTAGGGAGAGTTGGCCGGTGACAGTGATCCTCAGAATGGATGACTGGTCGGCGGCGACCGCAGCGGAGCCGCCTGAGCTCGCGTCTGCGGCGAACCACACGACCTTGCTGGGATCAAAGCGAAACCATATCGCTAGGAGGAAGGAGCCAGAGTTGGAGTTGTTGTTGAGGGCGTGGAAACCGAAGGCGAAGTCGCCGGAGGGGCTGATGATGTAGTTGGGTGGGTTCAGGCTCTCGCCGGCGGCTAAGCTGCTTGGAGTCGACAGGGCCAGAAGAGTAATAATTTGATTTCGATTTTATTAAATAAATAATGTCATCATCAATCAAGAAACTGGTGGAAATTTTCTCTGACAAATTGCTGAATGATCCAAGAGCCTATAGGTCTGATAAGAGACTAATTAAACTGACAGAGATCAATTAGAAGACCAGATTACTCCCTCCGTCCGTGTCATTTTTTACTTTTTGAGAAATTAAACACTTCCAACTTTAACTAAATATATATAAGAAAATATTAATATTTATTATACACAATAGATGAATCATTGAATATCTTTTTATCATAAACTTATTTAAACAAATAAATGTTACTAATATTTTTTATAAATCTAATTGATTTTATAAATATTTGATGGCACGAACCCCATAACGATACTCTTTTGGAGATGAAGGCTTGTCATTGGGTCATTGATTCCATAACCAACCCAGCTCTACGACTAATCTGCTTCTCATCTCAACTTCTAATCTCCAACTAACACTCCAAGTCTCCAAGTAAGTAACATGAAGGCAAACACAAGACGACAACTTAATTTGTATGAAAGCTGGCTTGCGTATGCAGACATGTCGTATATATACTCGTATTCACCATTATCCAAAAAACAAAATGCTCGTATTCACACTGAAGTGGGCAGAGAAGTCGATAGCTAACTTCTAACCTAATCAGATCAATGACATCTTCAGAGAGACGAAGTTAGTTATATCTTGTTCTGATCCTTCGTGATTGGATTGAGAAGTCAAAGGATACGAAGCCTCCACATTTAGCAAACTATTTTTAGGGCCTCTTTGGAACAGAGGAATCCAAAATAGAGGAATGAGAGAAAACGTGGGAATTAGATATGAAGAAAATGGAAAACCAGAGGAATGCAAAACTATAGGAAAAATATAGCCTCGAGTGTTTGGAACACAGGAAAGTAAGCATAGGCAACAAGATCTAGGCCCAGAGGAATGCAAAACTATAGGAAAAATATAGCCTCGAGTGTTTGGAACACAGGAAAGTAAGCATAGGCAACAAGATCTAGGCCCTGTCATGTTTTGGCTTATAAAAAAAATGTAGACAGGCACACAGCTTCACAAATTGTTTAGGCCTTCTTTGGTTTACAGGAATTTCATAGGGGAAATGTAGGATTCTCCTTTCCTATAGGATTCAGCACTGTAGCACCCTTTGGCTCATAGGATTCACCGTAGGAATTCTAAAGGAAACAATCCTTCACACCTCATTTCCATAGGAATAGTACAGGAAAAAAGCATCCACTCCTACTTCTTTGTTTGCATGGCTTGCATAGGAACGAGGCAAATCAAGAACCAAATCACAGGTATCATAGAGAAAGGAATAGCTAGTCATAGGTATTACATAGAAAAAAAAGAGCTAGAGGACAAGCATCAGTCACACCATGGAAGGTTATACAATTCCTATTCCTATGAATTTCCTAGAGCCATCCAAACACCTACCTAGATAGTTTTTCTATGTTTTATATCCTATATTTTTGCAATTGCATTCCTACAAAATCCCTATGTTTCTCCTATTCCTATGCTTTTAGGATCCTGCATTCCAAAGGGGGGCCTTACTTTAGGCAACTGTCATGTTGTCCCTATACTTGGGTCCCATCTTCAGTGTGATGGCAACAAACAATCTGTCATGTCGTCTCTCTCTTCTTCACATGTGCTGCCTCGGGCATACGTGAAGGAAGCAAAAACCAGAGCTTTGAGCGGATGTTCCGCTTTCTGCAAAATCATAGCTGAGCTACAGTATTCCAAAGGAAAGGAAACTTTCCATTCCTCCATTCCAAACGCTCACACACAGACTTCCTTTCCTCCATTTCCAGTTCCTGCAATTTTCCTTTGGAATTCCTGTAATCCAAACGGGGACCTGATCGCTCGATCTTACGTCGGGATGCTATTTCAGATTAAAATTTTGTGACCCGAATCGACCTATTCGGGATCCATTCTCTATTTAGTTGTATAAAAGTCGACGGCGGTGAGATCACGCATGCGTAACATGGACCCATGGTCAGTACTCTACTAAACAAGTCAAACAACTGCGTGAGCGGTCAAATACGTCATGTCAGTGCTATTATCACTATTAAAATGGTGGGTTTCTCCTAATGCTTTTAAATAGTAGTAAAACACTACCACTAGTCATATCATAGCACATGAGTATTTCACTGAAAGACATTTAGTAGGGAAACTTTATATAAATTTTGAATGCTAAAATAACAAGAGAATTCACTGTAAAAAGATTGAAAATCTGTTTGTGTATATTCATGGCCATTTGTGATGAGAACCCTTGCTAATAATGTGAATTACCGCGTCCTGAAAAGCTAAGTTCAGTTATTCAAACAACAATATAGGCACTACTACATAATCGATTTTTAGCAATGTGGCAAATTTTTGGGAGAGCTGCATTTATAGTAGCCTGTGAACCAATTCGTCTCGTCTTCAATGAAAGAACCATTTGGCTTTGGAGCCAACTTTGGTACAAAAAATGTAATCTTCGTCCCTCACTCTCGGCGACTCTGGTACAAAGAAAAAATGGGTGATTTGAGGGAATATTAGTTATGAGTATGAAAACAATCTGATCTATACACAACTTAATTTTGTTAACGGATTGAGTATCTAGATTTTGCGCCTAATATTTCTTTATTATTCCGTAAAGATTGTGGGCATATACTTCCCTGTTTTAAATTATAAAGCTTTTTTTTGGATACATAGTTAGATATACATTATGTATCTAAAAAAGCCAAACTATCTTATAATTTGGAACGAAGAGAATAAGAAAAATCATCAAAAATTGAGGGGCGAAGTCGTCGGCATGCTCGTTGGTGACACAGCTGGCGAGCGGGCCGGCGAACATCGGTGGGCCAAAACTGTAGTCCACCTTGCACTGGGTGACCGTGCACGTGGAAGCCGGAGCAGAACTTGCCGCTGTGGGCCTTGCACTGCTTGTTGAGGCCGTCGAGTAGCCCGTGGGCCGTGGGAAACAGAGGAAGTCGAGGGCCAGAAGGTGGAGAAGAGAAAAGAATACAGAATGTAATACTTGCAGTCCTTCGTATATCTTTTAAACTTTACTTCTTCTTAATGAAAAATGTGCATTAGGTACGATCTCAAGAAAAAATAAACTCAATTAATAGGCACGAAGAGACGTGAATAATAAACAATAATCCTGCTGAAAACAGTACACGGGTCACGGATACTTTCCTTTTAAAGACGTGAAAGGTGGCTGACTGCATGCGTCTGCGTGCATCTCCGTAATTTGCCTCACGCACGAACGCACATCTATCCGTACGTTAGGCCATTTCTTCTCTCTCTTCTGGTTGGAGATGGAGTACTTCTTGGTGTTGGAATGGAAAGTGATAGGCGAAGACAGGTAGACGCGCTTTGCTGCGCTCACCCAGGCCTAATACTCCATCTATACTTATAAAATTTGTTGTTTTAGACAAGATTTGAGTCAAACATTGAGAATATAAACTATTAATAATTTTTAAAATATTTAGTTTGAAAAAATAAAACTTATACATATAGATTTACCTTGAAACTTATTTTTATAAAAAGTAATTTTATTTTTTTAGTTTTTCTTCTATATTTTAATAAAAATAATGAATAAAATTATGTTTTGGAGACTGTCCTTGTGGAGGGAGTACATTTCTAAATGACTATTGTGTGCAAGGATAAAGCAGATGACAATTTTTGCTTTGTGCTGCTACTGGCTGACTGTGACACATCTGGTTGTGCATTATTACAAGCCCTTCATATAGAAGTCCCAACTAGATTACTAGGTAGAGTGATAGCATATGCATCTAGGCAGCTGAGGAAACATAAAGAAAATTATCTTATACATGACCTTAAACCGGGAGCTGTGATCTTTACACTAAAAATTTGGAGACATTATCTCTATGGGTCTAAGTGTGTCCTGCATAGTGACCACAAAAGCCTCAAATATGTATTCACTCATAAGGAATTAAACATGAGACAAAGGAGGTGGCTTGAGCTCATAAAGGACTATGATGTCACCATTAACTACCATGCAGGAAATGTATTAACCACTGCACTGGTATTGGCATTACTAGGCGGAGAAGAATATGTAATATACTGTGACACCTCTACTACTTTCTCTGTTCCTAAATATCTGTTGTTTTTTCCTTCCCGAAAATAACTTTGACTAAATATATATTAAAAAATATTAAAATTTACGATAAATAATTAGTATCATTGAAAAGGTCTTTAGATCTAGTTTTTTTAATAAATTTATTTGAAGATACGAATGTTGCATGTATTTTCTATAAATCGAGTCAAACTTGCGACACACCTATTAATATATAGCGACAGTTATTTAGAGACGAAAGAAGTAAGTCAGGACTGGGGTGTGTTCTAATGCGAAAAGTACTGATGACTCTGGGGTGTCACACTACTCACCGGCACATATAGAACAAAGTATAATAGGTAACACATGTAACCGAAGATGTTACTGGCATGGTTCAAAATAACGGAATTTCACAAATTTTGATATTTTTTTATGGTGGCTGAAAGAAAAAAACTAATTGTTTATATTACACTAATATATATTATGTGCTATATAACTCTACACTCATATTTTCTATTGTTCATGTTGTCTATATTTTTCTGCTCAATAGATGCGTAGTCATAATAATCATGCCAATATTTTGTTTAGATCTATAAATTTTAGAAGAAAGGCATACATAATGTTGAAGTCTGTAACAAATTTTTGGCAAAATTTTGACCAAATCTCAATAATTTTGGAGGCCATCGAAAAATTTCCAATACCAAAAAGACCCGGTTCCTGGTTCATAGTTAAATGTATTCGGTGACTCGGAGATGTGGTCTGGATAATATATGTAGGAGCATAATCATAATGCACAAGACTCGGAGATATATGAGCTATATATATAAACTATACAAATAACAATAGTATTATCCGTCTTAGTAAAGATTACATGTATGAACGAAAAGAGCTGTGTGCAAGCAAACTCTCCACATTAATTGTCCGAACTCTAATTAGGATAAGGATCCCCATTATTAGGCCATTAGCATATGATAAGAAGTGTAGTACGTGCGTCGTGATAAACAATGCAGAGATTTTGTTGGTTCATACAGAGTACTATTATAGACTACAGGAAAGGTGCATGATCATGCAAATAGCTAGCAGCCAACCAAAGCAAACCAAAGTGGCGTATGGGTTTCTGCCGATGCTTCGCGGAAGGGGCCGGGGCGCTACCGCCTACACCCGGCCGTCACTTGGCCAATCGCTGGCAGCGCGAGTGGAACTTGACTAAACTCGAGTCGACCCTGATGCATGGTGAGGCTCTCATACTGTAACCAAATTAAATTGTTGTTCTAATCGCTTCCAATTCCATGATTAGTTAGTGAGTGATCCGATCCTATGTAGTAGTACGGTATACCAAGCAAATGCAAATACGTCAATGATCGATCAGCAGGCGGACCTATTATCTCTCACTACAACACAGCTGGCCAGTTGCCACTGGAGCTGCTGCGTGGCCGTTCTGGCCTTCTGGGTGGTGACTCGTTCCTCACTCCTCTCTGCAGCTTCTTTTTTTTTTCTTTGACTTGCTTGCCTTTCATTACTCAATCGGCCGAAGCCTCAGAAACCAAGAGGAAGACGCAGCAGCACCATTTTTTTTTTTTTTTTGCCCCTTACCATTCCTCGAAACCGGTAGTCATCATCAAGCAACAACGGAAAGGAAAAAGCGCAATCATACATGACCCGCCCGTCATTGGTGGAGAATCCTCCTCCAGGCAAAACGGGCTCGTAGTCTCGTATCAGTGGTTTTTTGTGTGTTAATTTCACTAGGCAGAAGAGGGACGTTTGAGGAATTTACTCCCAAAAAAGTGCCCTTGTGGACTGAAATGGAGAATTATTCGTCACTTTGACGCTATGGAAACTTAAAATGGTCTGTACATATAATTTCTGATAAGCTATAAGATACTCCAGCAAGTATTTACAAGCAGAGAGAGTTAGGAGCAAACTTAACATAGTTTGTGAGTTTATTTCTGTAATTGGAAGGGCATTCTTCTTGTGGCATGAAACATGAAACGGATGATTTGTAAAATGAGGGAAGCGCCTGCTTGCATCCCTAATGGCAATCGGTATCCTGCCTCCTGGGGAAAAAAAAAAAAAGGAAAGGACTTGATTGTGAAGATAAGTTGCCTCTTGACTCTCTCATGCTGAAAGATGATGATGGGAAAAAGTTGTTGCGTATGCGTTGTAATGCACATATATATATTAAAATTGATTGTGACAGATGGCCTGTCTGTCTTAGATAAGGATAGATGCTTAGAAAGGGTTTGTGACAGTGATAGTTTTTGGTCGGCCACCACAAAAAGAAATGAGAGGCATCTGAACTGAACATTAAATTTGAGCGTAGATTATGCCTAGATTGTAAAACTAGATGGAATTCTACCTATATCATGCTTAGCACTGCATTAGAATACAAAACTGTCTTTAATTTGCATGTCTAGCTCTTCGTGAGAAGTTCTTTGCTCCTATGTGTGCCCAATTCAAGCTGACTGGAAGATTGCTAAGGATATTTGTGGTAGGCTGAAGATGTTCTTTGACATAACAGAGCTTTTGTCGGGCTCTAATAAATATGTTACTGCGAATCTTTGTTTCCCCAAAATCTGTGTTATTTATTTACCTATCAGAAAATGGACGAAGAGCAATGATCCTCAGGTGGAAATGATGGCAGTGCAGATGAAGGAGAAATTTAACAGGTATTGGGAAGGACAAATTTAACAGGTATTGGGTCGATGTGCATGCTCTTATGGCAGTTGCTACTGTTCTTGATCCTAGGTTTAAACTTCATCTTCTTAGGGCTCTTTTTAGTAATATTTATTTATGGGTTAGAAGGGGAGAACAAAAGGTGAGAGAAATAAAAATCTTGCTGTGCAAATTGGTCAGAGAATATCAAGACTCACTAGAGGATATTGGTACTTCGGCCCCATCTGTGTCATCATCTTCTGTTGAGAACAGTGGAGAAGATGAAGTTTTTTACATTTTTGATCAGTACATGTCTTCATAGCCAGTTGATGCATCCTGTCATGTGCACACAGAGTTAGATTTGTACTTGCAAGAGCCACCTCTACCTAGGACACAAGATCTTGACATTGTAAACTGGTGGAAGTACGGTGGGATATAGTATCCCACTTTGCAAAAGATTGCTAGAGATGTTATGGCTATTCGTTGTTGAAGCACTGATATGAGAATGCAGGCTTGGTCTCGTTCAGACATGTTAGGTAAATGGATCGACAACTACATCTATTTTTCTTTAATTTTCTATTCATGTATGCGAGCACTAACATTTTTAAACACTTTACGCCCACTAGGATTGATTGATAAATGATGGTAGCAACTGAAAGCAGCAGCAACGTAAATGAAAGCAGCAGCAACGTGGAGACCAAGAAGTGCGCACCGTGCTTCAGCATGCATATGACGGCAGACAACACATCTCCACTATCCATTTTAGATGAAGGATGATAATCATCCAAAGGGATATATATGACCAAACAAATACAAAAGCACTTACACTTTAACTAAATCTCACCACTGGGAAAACTAAAAACAGGATCACTTAGACTTAACAAAGCCTCGTCACCGAGGAAAGAAAAAACAAGGTGAAGTCATAGAGCGAAGAAAGAAATCGAAACACTAAGTTTCAAACTTCTCATGCACCCTAACTTCAAACTTGAACCATCTTTTCCCAGCAAAAGTTTTCCACCCTTTCATCTACTTAGAGACTCCTCGATATTAGACTTGTCCTTGACACTAAGAGCAATAGACTGCCGACTCCTAAGTAATACAAGCTCTCTAAGACAACGCCTTCAAGAAAGATGCAGCGCAGTATCTTTATATCTATGTTTCTATTAAGTTTGGACAATTTATTTGCGCGACCTTGAGATATTTGGACATCATTGTACTAGGCTAGTGATCAGTACTGCTACTTTATTATTATTATTATTATTATTATTATTATTATTATTATTATTATTATTATTATTATTATTATTATTATCGGGGCCAAACAACCGGCCTGTTGGGCCCCCTAAACAGAATCAAGCGGGTAGCTATTACGAGCCCACGACCGGTGTGACGGCGGCCGGACCTGGTGGGCCGGCACTCAAGACGGCCCGCTAGAAGGCCACGGTAGAAGCCCGCGAGTGAACTGCACCGTCGCGGTCCCTGGGAGCGAGGGCATGGCCCCCTGGGCGCGGCTCGCCACGACCTGGGGGGCCAAAGGGCTCCCGGGTCGTGAACCGGAGGCCACGGCTCGCGCGACCCCTCGCGGGCATCTTCGCAAAGAAGTAACCGAGGCTTGCGCTCCACGCATGAGCCACGACCTCGCTGCCAGCATGATCGATCAAACCGTGCCCTCTCCGTCTGCGCCCGTGCCGGGACATGGGTGAGGAGCATCTTGACCGCACCGAGTGTCGGCCACGGGGGATGGGCGTGAACGCCCGCACCTTTAGCCGAGCAGGGGGCGTGGGCCGGCTCTTGACCGCACTGTTAACCAGAAGAAGGGCGTGGCTCGACGTCTAATCGCCCTCCTGATTGATAGTCCGGACAACCCATCCATCACGACCGACTCCCGCGCCGTACCACGCTATTAACTCCGGGACAATACTATAAGCGCTCTAATCAACTGTTCGACCTCTCCGCCCCTGTGAAGGCATGGGCAAACACTCGGCGGCGCGACCACACCGGCGACCGTTCTGATCAACGCGTGCGGCCTTAAGGAAGAAGGACGCCCCGACCCCGGGAAGGCAGATGAGTCACTCCACCATTGTCCTTTTTCTTTCTTTTTCCACACGGCACGCCCATACTTTCTCCATGTAAGGCCCTTCCCTCCCTTCATCTATAAAAAGGAGGGCGAGCCATTTCACAAGGCAGGCTCTAAGAGATCACAAGACCATCAAAAACCCATTGCACACACAACACACACGCTACGATATTGGCACCATGCTCAATCAGAGACTTAGGAGCCCCTCCCTCTCTCGAACCGGTTGTAACTCCTACTACGAACCGCCGCTAAGTAACACGATCCCTTCGAACTGGACGTAGGGCCTCACGCCCGAACCAGTATACTTCCCCGTGTCCTCTTAGCGAACCATCCGGGCATAAACGCACATCTATAAATTTACTAGTTGGTGCTTTCACGAAACACCGACAGTTGGCGCGCCAGGTAGGGGTCTTGCGCGTTTCGTCCACCCAAAACCCAAGTTTCGGATGGCCAACTCCAACAACCTACATCTCCCTCTGGGCACACCTTCGATCCGGGAGTTCGGACTTCCTCAAACCAGGGGTGGACTACTTCTCCTTTCCCCGCCGTTGACACCGAGGCCATCGCCGAAGTCCTCGCGGTCACTGAGATGGCCTCCACCGCCCGCTCAGCAGAACACGCCGATAGTTGGGGCCATGCCGACATCTCGGGCTCGGCGACCCGGGGGCTCTACGCCACTTCCTCAATCCCTGCGACCACCTCCTCGATAGCGGCGACCCCGACGACAACACACCAACGCTTGGAACATTGAAAAGCTAAGTCGCTTCTACCCTTAGTTCTTCCAAGTTATGCGTACCTTTGCAAAAAAGCGAATCATGTTTCTGAAATAAAATGTACTTGCGCCCTTTCTATTTCGATAGGAGTACATCCTTTCGAAAATAAATTGCATTTCAGCCCCTTTTCGATAAGATCTTGAAGTAAGTATTAAGGGAGACAGTTCTGGGCGAAGCTAGTCGAACTGCGATCGCCTACGCGCCGGCGGCTACGGCATCGCTCGCTAGCCTAATCAGAGCCTACGCCCTTGCCTCGAGCTTTTAGGTCTTAACAGCACAAGAGGGTCGAAGTGCAACTACTTTTTTCAATAAAAGTAAAAAACATTCTGTATTCTGACCCCCTCTCATGATGAGATCCGGATAGAGCGCCGCGGGAAGCGCTTTCGAGTTAAGCTAGTCGGACTGCAGGCGCCTACGCCCCGGCGGCTAAGGTACTGCTCACTAGCCTAGCCAGAGCCTACGCCCATTTCTTGAATTTCTGAAACTTGACGACCGCAAAGGGGCGGAATGCAGAAGACATTTTACGCAACTAAAAAGTTGAAGAACCGAAACTTATTCAACGCTTTCAAAACAAAATAATTTGTTCGATTAGAAGTTCTTGGCACGACGTCGTGAACATCGACTAACTCGTCTACCCCTTTGGGGGGAGAACCGCATCCTATGTTTTTTCTGCAGGAGCCTGAAGCAAGGTCTCTACGGGCCTTGGTGACTGAGATGAGGATCTGCACCTACAATCTTACAGGGTTCGCGACAAAGGCAGTCCCGAAAATTGCGTCCAAATTCTTGGCAGCACCAAAATCCATGGTTTACCCATGAAGGGAAGGCAACGAGCCCTCGGATCCGTGCGACCGGATTTGTGAACTAGATGGACCAGCTACCAGGAGGATGGCACCGAGCGCATTTGATCTGTCCCGACCACGTGAGCAGGGGTCGAGGATGGATGCCACGGACCGGCGCGCCGAGAGCCGTAGAGGCTTTAATCGAGAACACCGCCATGGCCTCCATCTCCGCCCGAGCCTCTGCGGGAACATGGAGGAAGAGCACCAAGTTAGAGAAGTGCTGAAAGAGCGTGAGGCGGAACGAGCAAACCCTCACCGGCGCGATGGCGGTCCGCCTCCTCCGGCCCGGCGATGGGCGGTGTGGTTCTCCTCCTCGGCGCCTCCACCACCGCCTCGAGGGCGGCAATGCGCTCGAGGGCGTCCCCCGAGCGGAAGCGGTGGGGCCGACGATTCCACCGCCGCCGAGGGCGCGAGCGGCGCCGGCATCGCCTGGGGAACGGACGTCCGCCGCCGCCCGAAGGTCCCGGCGTGGGCTCCGGCCCGGCCGACCGACGCGTCCCATCGGCTGCCCGACGGTCCGGTGGCGCCATTATTGCTGAGGGCGAACCGTCCAGCCGCGCGCCCGAAACCGACGCACCCCACTACCCCGAAGCGAACGCTTCAGTCTCTGCGGACGTGGCCCACTTCCCCAGAGACTCGGGGGCTACACCCGGCGGGTGCGCTCGCGTGCACCCACCGGAGAAGTCGAACAACCCTCGATGACAAGTCCCTGCCCGGCGGGTGCGCTCGCGCGCACCCACCAGAGAAGTCGGAACGACCCTCGATGACAAGTCCCTGCAGGCGTGGACCCACACCTGCAAGGACTCGGGGCTCTTGTCGGGGGGCCAAACAACCGGTCTGTTGGGCCTTCGCTAAATGAATCAAGCGGTTCGCTATTCACGCCCCGACCCGGTGTGACGAAAGGCCGGACCTAGTGGGCCGGCACTCCGACGGCCTCTGCTAGAAGGCCACGGTAGAAGCCCGCGGCGAACTGCACCGTGTGGTCCCTGGAGCGGTGGGCACGACCCCCCGAGGCGCGCGGCTCGCCGCGACCCCTGCGGGGCCAAAGGACTCCGGGGTCGTGACCCGGGAGGCCGCGGCTCGCGCGACCCCTCGCGGGCCTCTTCGCGAGGAAGTAACCGAGGCTTGCGCTCCACGCGTGAGCCACGACCTCGCTGCCAGCACAACCGGTCAAACCGTGCCCTCTCCGTCTGCGCCCCGTGCAGGACATGGGCGAGGAGCATCTTGACCGCACCGAGTGTCAGCACATTGGATGGACGTGAACGCCAGCGGCACTGTTAGCCAGAGCAGGGCGTGGGCCGGCTCTTGACCGCACTGTTAACCAGAAGAAGGGCGTGGCTCGACGTCCAATCGCCCTCCTAATTGACAGTCCGGACAACCCATCCGTCACGACCCACTCTCGCGTCGTACCACGCCATTAACTCTGGGACAATACTATAAGCGCTCTAATCAACTGTTCGACCTCTCCGTCCACTGTGAAGGCATGGGCAAACACTCCGGCGACGCGACCACACCGGCGACCGTTCCTGATCAACGCGTGCGACGCAAGGAAGAAGGACGCCCCGACCCCAGGAAGGCAGACGAGCCACTCCACCATTGTCCTTTTTTCTTTCTTTTTCCACACGGCACGTCCATACTTTCTCCATGTAAGGCTATTCCCTCCCTTCATCTATAAAAGGGAGGGCGAGCCATTTCACAAGGCAGGCTCTAAGAGATCACAAGACCATCGAAAACCCATTGCACACACAACGCACACGCTACGATATTGGCACCACGCTCAATCAGAGACTTAGGAGCCCTTCCCTCTCTCGAACCGGTTGTAACCCCTACTACGAACCGCCGCTAAGTAACACGATCCCTTTGAACTGGACGTAGGGCCTTACGCCCAAACCAAAGTATACTCCCCCTGTGTCCTCTTAGCGAACCATCCGGGCATAAACACGCATCTATAAATTTACTAGTTGGTGCTTTCACGAAACACCGATAATAATAATAATAATAATAATAATAATAATAATAATAATAATATTATTATTATTATTATTATTATCATCATCATCATCATCATCATCATCATCATCATCATCATCATCATCATCATCATCATTATTATTATTATTATTATTATTATTATTATTATTATTATTATTATTATTATTGCCTAAATGCCTGGACATGCAAGTGGAATATTGGATTTGACCGATTGGTGCCTTATTGCCTTCTTCCCTGCAGCCTGCTGTGCTGCCGTGTGGTTCAGTAGACTAATCTAGTCACAGGTTTCTATTTAATCGTGGTTTCCTATATTATAAAAAGTAATGACTGGCTAACTAGCATCTCTCACACGTTGATTGGATAATGGGATACGAGAGGTGGGATAGGGATAGGGAAATAAATGAATGGCCAGGATTAAATAAGGTATAAAAATAGATGGCTAGGATACAATGTTAACTTTTAAAGGGTGGGATATGGTTTCCCTATCCCTAAATCCAAACAGCACCTAAGAGTTTTCTAAACCTTCATCTAATCTATGTTCTTTTAGAAAAATTGAGAAAGAACGTACCCTCTCCAACGACGGCTAATCCATCCTTCTAATAATATTTTAGGACTTGCGAAAAATCATTCCATTCTGCGTGAAGTTACTTAAAAAATGGGCTGGTATGTAAGTATGCACTTTCTTTTGTACAACATCATGGGGCTAACCGCTAACGCTGAATTTATAAAGACCAATACACGCGTGTAGATGTACGGTCACTGTTACCCTGTTGACGTCACTCACACCCGTCCGATCTGCAACGTGGCCACCATCCGGCGCCAAGGCTGCTTCCTCGACCCTTCCGTCTCCTCCTCCGACCTCCACCACCCCTCACGCAGTTCACCGCACCTTTCTTCCACCACGGCCCTGCCGCGCGCGCGCCCTACTGCCACCGTGGCCTCCACCGCCGCCGCATCCCCCTCCACTTCGTCCTCGCTCACACACCCTTCCCTCGCTGACGCCACAGGCACGCGCGGAGGGCTCACTAGTACATACAGATAGAAATAGCTTACCACCGTGCGCAAAGAAAATACTATGAGTCATGAATCATGATCACCTGAACTCTTTTTTGTGGATTTCCATGGCAACAACGACACATGTGTCGCTGTCGCCAACGACCTGTACGTTGATGGTCTGACGCTTGACATCGACATGTCTGTATCTTTCAGGTGAGTATGTCATCATGCCTAACAAACATGTCAAGCACCAAATGTCTTTTTTCCCTTTTTTTTTTTGCTGCGAAGCCAATTTGCGTGCATGGCATTGGCCAAAATTAATTAAAGCCGGGAAGATCGCAAGGACAGGATTGAGAATCTGAACTTTATACTAAGTTACATTTCTGAACATGAATTGGCACCACCCCCAGTGTCTAGTCTAGTATAAATAGTACCTTTAGACCAGCATCTCTCATCCACGCCACACTAGCCAAAACAAGCATTTTCGCAGGCTCTGCTGCTTTGCTCCGCCCCGCCCGCCTTCATCCACTTGATCAGCGGCGGAGCCAAGGCCCGGCCACCCTGGGCAGCTGGCCGGGCTCCCTTTCTGGCTTCCTACTGACACTAGTACTAGTATACAGCCTACAGCCTAGGACACAGGCGGCAGCAGCAGGTTGGACATCATCACCACGCTCAGCAGGTTGCCCACCACGCCACCACCCAAGTCCGTAGGCTTCTGAGTTCTCATTTTACAACAAAAATTGCAAATAAAACAGAACGAACGAGGCTGCTTAATTAGACGAGCACGTAAATTTCAGTTCTATAATATGTAGGGGTCAAATTGAATGGATGGTCGATTAATATGGTTCACTTGTTTTTGTCTTTAATCTTCTTTCTCCGAGCCACTGTGAACTTGTTCTACAAGATTATTTAGTATAAAGTTCAAAATTAGTATGTAAATATGTGTGCTATTTTTTCTGATCTTATAACTATTAATATGGTGTTATTGTCTCGTCCAGGCTCCACCGCCACTGCACTTGATGGAAGGTATCCAGCAGAACGAGGTGGCGGCGGCGGCGCGAGCTGCCAACGGAGGCCGCCGCCGTCGTCGGCTGCAGGCGCGGCGGGGCGCTGACGTAGTTGGGCCCCTCGCGGTGGCCGTCTCAGCTTCGGCATGCAT
This sequence comes from Chrysopogon serrulatus, assembly GCA_015844335.1. Classification (NCBI taxonomy): domain Eukaryota; kingdom Viridiplantae; phylum Streptophyta; class Magnoliopsida; order Poales; family Poaceae; genus Chrysopogon; species Chrysopogon serrulatus. Next base: position 138,405 of record JADLZL010007618.1, on the reverse strand, counting down.
CACGGCCCTGACGGCTCCGGTGTACACGGGCGCCGTGGTCGGGGCCGTGCTCGCCGGCGTCGTCACCCTCTTCGCTGGGGTGTGGGTGAGCACGGCGGGAGCGGGACGCGGCCGCCGCGGCAGCATTGGCTTCGTCAACCTCTGCTTCTCCTTCCTCGCTCTCGTTGTAGCTGTTGCTCACGGCGGTCAATTCGACCCCGACCTCCTCTTGAAGCTCTACAACGCTTTAGCCGATTGATTGAGGTACGTGTACGTCTAGCTACTAGGTCCTTGCTGTCCTCTGCTAGCATTCTCCGTTCTTCGCCTCGGCCGCGCAGCTCTAGTTGCATTGCACCCAGTGGCAGTGGGCAGGCAACCGGGAGCTATATATGCAGGAGCGGATCGGAGTGGTGGTCGAATGATCTGAAATCTGAATCCGCTGCTGTTTTAATTTGCAGGAGTGTGAGTGGAGGTATTCCATTGATCGACCTGAACTAGCATCGGCCTTCGATTCTTCCTTGTGTGCATGACTAGTATTGTATTGCATCGAAGTATTAGAAAACGTACAGTAAACGATAACGATGAAGAGAAGAAGGGTACTTTTTCCGTTCTAAATTATAAGTCGCTTTGATTTCTTTTTTAGTATATTCATTTTGTTATGTATCTAGATATAATAATATGTCTAGATACATAGCAAAAAATGATGAACCAAAAATTCAAAGCGACTTACAATTTAGAATTAGGGAAGTATATATCTATTCATGTTTTACCCTTTCAATAAAATTTTAATTTATTTTATTGTAACCATAACATTCATAATATAAGTTAATGTCTTATGTATTTAAACCCTACAAATTGGAATCCGCTCCTGGATAGAACCCACGTCCACGTCGCCTGAAATTCCCTGAGCCGTCCGATCTTCAAATCGACAGTCCACATCGCTTGAATCGGATTCTCGCCGGAAGCCGCTTCTCGCGCTTCCCTACTGCCTTCTCCTGCTTCTACTCGGCTTCTCACTGACTCTCCCAGCTTCTGCTCCGAATCCGGCAAAACAAATATATACCAGACCTCTAGCTTCTACTTCTCGACGATTCTTGGTTTCCCTCCGAACGCGGATTTACTGTTTGTATGTGCGTGCGGCAGGGTTATCGTGGCCGTCAAAGTGTTGTTGACATTAAGATTCGTGCAGCTGCTGCAATCATTGATCAGAACTATTGCTTGTTTTACATGCAAGGGCACAATGGGAAATATATATGCCTTCATGCGGACAGCGCGGTAAGGGGAAAAGTTAAAACGCTGGCGGCGGCCGTTGCTACATTTAAAAGAACACGAGCATGATAGAGAAGAACCGGAGGATCAGAACTGTGCGAAGAGAGTAAAGGATATGTACTCCTTGATACTTCTACCTGACACATGTTGAAGTTTTCTTTTTTTACTTAAATATTTTGAAGTTTTGCGTGCGTACATGAATAATTCTTCTCCATAAAATAATGTAGGGAACAAGCACATCACATTCCAATTCAGAGTGGATCAACAAAGTCCACATTCATCAATGATAACGTTTCCAATAACACTAAGATATTCTTCTTAAGACGAATGAAGTTATAAAAGAAATAAAGAGAAATTCTCAAAATACTAGGCTACAATGACTGCTTATATTCTAGTCATCTATGGTGATGGTGAAGTTGACAGGTGGCTTCGCGTGATTCACAGACCAACACTGCAGCTACTGGGCTTTACAGTAAAAAAACTGAGAGGTGACACAGCTACAGCCTTGCAAATGGCAAATGCTTAGCTTAGCCGAAATCGATCAAAGAGAATTCACACAGCATCATCCTCTTGAACTGAATAAAGGATTATCTCTGGTGGAAGACAAGAGGACACAAGGACAATTATTAGTCAATCTTCAAGTCTTAACAATTGTAGATAATGGCAGACATGAAGTGATCTGTTAGATACATACCCCATTAGCATGCGGATCTTGCAGCCATCAAATTTCCAAATGTATAATAGAGTTAAAAGAAACTTATATCATCTCTATGAAAAGCGAAAAATAATTCAGAAGTCACATTCTTAAAAAATCGTCAAAGCCAAGAGAAATTTAAAGCATGATAGTTGACAAGGGAAGTAGGAGCTTACAAGGTTGGACTCATAACAGTCGGTTCTACAAAATTTATATCCCAGTCCTGGACTTATGATCGATGCCAATTTTCGAGGACATTTCAATACCAGTTGCAAACCGATGCTGCAACCTTAGAGACATTTGGATGATGCAATTGTTCAAAAAGCAATGATTGCTCTTTGTTGTATAAAGCATCAATAACATGGACACATTTGTGCTTGAAATAAAAAAGAAGTAGCTAACCGATTCGGCAGTTGGTTGGTATTTGGTATTTTAGCACTAAAGGATTCGAAAGATGCCGGATTTATGTATAAAAATAGATTGACCTCGTTGGGAAGTAAACACTAACCTTCGAAGTTTGAAGTTTGAAACAAGCAGTAGAGTTGGCAAATGCATCCACTTTGGAATTTACATCATTTTCACTTAGGAATAAGAACTGCTTCATCCTCTCAACTAATTGAGACTTGCAAAAGAACTCCCTGGTTCCCTCCACCTTGGAATTGAACACATATGTTTTTAGAAATTGAGATTCCTTCAGGTAACATTTGAATAAAGTAATATAAGTGATTATTAATCTAATTCATTATCATTAGTATTTAAGTTTTATTCTTTTGGAAAAATAATCCATAAAGTGGATGCATGCTGATGTGACATTCGTACTTGAGACTTGCAAAAAAAAAAAAAAGGCAATAATAGATGTCTACGATAGACTAGTCGATGCAGGTTTCTGAAAACATTTATACTTGACAGATGCAAAAAAGACAACACTTTGCAATTCTCATGAACACAACTTGAAAAAATATAAAACTGCAGACCTTAAAACATGCAGATATATAGAGTTGATGAGTATTGCAATTCGCAAATAATAAAAAGAGCAATCACAATACTGGACCTGTTGCCAACCTCAAGTTTTGCTGAAACCTTGGAAGCTGATTCTCATAAGACTCTAAGAACATAACCTAACCAATTTGTTTTAGAAACATTTAAAGGGTCTGTGTAATGTTTTAGAGTATAATTTATTCTCCATTTGCCTACTCTGGGTCCAGCAATGCAATTTTTTTCTCATAACCGAATTTCTACAGACTTGTTGACAAATCAACATCCTTATTTGTATACAAATAACATTGCAGCAACCTTGAATGCCTCTCTTTCCTATCTATTCATCATTCTACCATAGTCTTTCAATAATATTGCATGCACAAAGATCCATGATAAGATCAGTGCCACAATCAAGAAGAACTCATTTCATTTATTGATGACTCCTGGGCATCTAGTCCATAGACCGACATCTTCTCCTTTGTATGGTATACCAACTAGGTTCACATCTCTGTCTCCACTCTTCAATGCTATCGTACCAGTGTCTGGATCCATGTTACTAAGTAGCAAAGGGAGTAAATTTCTACACTGCAAACACTGCTTCCATACTTTGAATAATCCACCCAAACCAATAGAATCCAGCAATGCTCTTTTCTCAAAACCAAATTTCATAAACATGTTGTGCATGGTGATCGAGAGGAAGGTGTCTTGATCTTTAACTTTATTTCAGGAACAAGAGAATTGCTATGTAGAGGATCACAACACTATGTAGTGGTCATTAGGATATGTACTTCCTCCCGATAACGAATAATGTGAATCTGGTTCATTGTGGTTTTCGGTACCATTGCTAACTGAAAAAAGTAGAAAGAAAAAAGTTCTACTGTCATAACTCATAACAAAGTAAGGATAGTTGAAGAAGCTATGAAACAAATGTGGAGAAATTTGCACAGAGTTGAGATTAATTTATTGATAGGCTTTTGGTTTATGCGGCCAATTACAGCTAAGTTCGAAATACGAGTTTTCAAAATAGACCCGACCTTGTAGCCGTGTCTAGGCGGACAAGAGGTTACTCCGGCATATCCGGGAACACTAGATGTCGGCGCGCATTATTTGTCTCAAAGAACGACAGTCACGTCGAAATATATTCTTGCCCTGTCCAACATTCAAAAACAAATAAAAAGGGCATTATCGATTGGAACATCTGAAAATTCAAGCAATTACATGAATCAAAACAAAAAAATCATCTTGAAGAAAACAAGAACCTTTGGAACAACAGATTTCACTTTGAACATCCACTAGCACTTATCATTATCATTCAATAAGGGCAACCGCCTCATCCTCTCCAATAATTGAGACTCGTGCTCGGTTCCATCATACAAAGGTTTCTAGGGTGAAAGAACAAGATCGGCACGAATAGTGAGCACAAAGAGGCGGGATTCCTTGCTCCATCTACTTATTCAATATTTTAATAAATGAAACACATTTATAATAAACATATGTAATATGCATATAGACTTGATAGTACAAACTAGAGTTGGACAGAGACAATGGACAATGGACATCTACTTCTGATTTTATTTGTTACAAACAAAGCTCGACAAACATACACAATAACTAAACGCAAGAGTTTATGTACATAGGTACAATCGACAACCGGATCTATGGAACAAAAAAGTTTCTACTACCGTAAATGAAATATTTTCGATTTAACCTTTGCTCCACAATAGCATTTCACTTTTCGCTGGACCCTCTCCGCCGTCCGGGGCATGCTCCGCCCATGCACGCCCGCCCCACCTGGCCCAACCGCCACGACCGCCGCCCAGAACCCCTAAAGCCGCCCGACGACCATCCCCACCGCCTGGCCTGCCTGCCTCCCCCGGAACCCCTTCTAAACCCAGGGAAAGGGCAGAGAGAGAGAGAGAGAGAGAGAGAGAGAGAGGAGATCGAGAGTCCGAAGAACATTTCCACCCCAAGTATGTGTGTTGCAGCGTCACAAACCAGCGCCGCCACCAGCCGCCCCCACCGCGGGCGCGGTAGGGTGTGCACGGAGCTCCGGCTCGGCTGCGCCGAGTCTCGCGGCACACCCTACCGCGCCCGCCGCGACCGCCAGCCCCCTCCGCCCCACCCACCCCCGGCTACCACAACGCAACGGAATCCTAAAGAAATCGAGATCAAAACAAGCAAATAAAATAGAGAGGAATCAAGATTACCTCCGAGGACGATCTTGCGGCCGCAACACCCGCAAATCCATGCTTCACCGGCTCCATCAACAAAATTGCCGATGAGAAGATGAAAGGGAGTGGAGGGAGGGGAATGTGAACCGGGAAGACGATGGCCTCTCGCGCCCATGCCTCGGCCTTTCGAGGGAAACACTTTTCTTGTTCCGAAAATGCCCCGTGCCTGTGATAAAAAAAACAATAAAAACAGAACGGCCAATCGACACGGAACAACACTTTACCGTGGGTCCCGCCATATGGATGAACGGTCCAGATAGACCTGCCGCACGCATACACAAGCGGCGAGGCTTTTCCCTTTTTCCTCCTCGCCTCTCTCTCTCTCTCTCTCTCCCCCTCCCTCTCCCGACGCAGCGGAGCGGCGGCGCCCCGCCCGCGGCCGCCCTCGCCTCCCGCTGGCCAACCACAGCCATGGAACGCCCGCAGCTGGCCCCGCCGGCCGCCGCCCCCCCCCGCTTCCCGTGCTCCGTCCGATGTGTGGCCGACGGAACCCTAACCTCCCCGTTGCCCGCGATCGTCCCTTCCCGGTGCCGACGGCCGCCCGGACAGTGCGAGGCGGTGGCTCCTATCGGCGACGCATCATGGCGAGTAGGCCCCCGGCGCGGGCAACACAGCGGCCGCGGCCCCCCCCCGCAAGGCGCTCCCGGCACGGTCGACGAAACCCTAGCCTCCTCCAGGCTGCTCGGCGATCTTCCCGGCGGGCACCACCGGGCGCCGCGGCCCCATCCGCGGGCGCCCGCGTCTGGCGCCGAGCACCCGCAATGTGGCCACGATCATACGGCCCAACCCGCCTCGTCGCGTCGCTCTGAGCATCCCGTGGGGGTTGCACGCGGCACGCAGGGCCGACCTAAGCGATGGCCGCCCCGCGGTTGAGTTCTCCAGCGCGCCGGCTCACCGGCGGCCGAGGTGGCACACTGGCTGGACCCGTCCCCTCGTGCTCAGCTCTCTCCCTCTCTCTAGATATGGCATATGCTTCTAGGGATTTTGATTCTGTCGTGCAGCTGGGGTGGATTTGAGCCCATCGAAGTTGATTCCACAAGAACCAGTTGGTGGCTTCACCGACCGGAGAGGGGGGCCACGCCATCACGCCGCCATGCCCAGGGGGTAGGCAGTGCTGCCACCGCTCTTGGTGCTGCACGGGGACGGGAGGGAGGAGACAATGTTCCGGGCCTCTGGCGATGCTGCCCAGCAATGGAGGGTGGAGTTGCAGTGCGTCCGAGGCGCGATTAGGCCGCAACCATGGTTCTCCTCTTCCCTCAAATCCAAGGTATTTCTATCCATCAGTCAATATATGCCATCTTCAAAATGGAATTTTACAGGTGTCCTACTAATGCCCGTGACTCACTTTACAAATACCCAATGACATGCCCAAATTAAAGGCCAACGCTTCTTCGCCCCTGCAGGTACTCGATCTTCCCTATGCTGTTTTCCAGTTTAAACTTTTAATTTACGTGGTTCAATTTTCCCTCGATTTAGTTTGTTCATACTCTAGGGTTGTATGTTCATGGCTATTTATTCTAGGTTTTCTATATTACGACTGCTACTGCAATTTTTTTTGTGTGAGATCCACCTTGGCATGGGTCTACATCAACTCAATTTATTGGCTCTGAATGCACTAACCACCAATACTTGAACCAATGGCATAAACAGTTAATTAGCATGTACCTTTATGCGTTCCTGACTTTATTGTCTGTTTAGTTCTTCCAATTGCCTAATAATTATTATATGTAATGACCCTCATGAACCGTAGACTCGCAAAAAGTACTGTTGTCATCTTCAAATTATCATTGGCGTGTTAGTGTGTTCTTCTTAGCCATTACATTACACAAAAGGATTGAATTTGCGATTTCCTTGTGCAGGTTACATTGGACACTGCTTCTTGCAAGCAATGAAATAGTTAAAGCTAAAAGGTGTCATGCTATTTATCGCGAGCAATGGTTTTGGCCTTGTGTGATGACATTTTTGCCTACCTACTTGATTGCTATTTTGTGGCAAATAGATAGAATATACAATGCTTCCGTTGCCTGTCGGGACACGATGCATTTAGTTTTCTCATGGGGTGCAGATCATGCAACTTGCTGTAGGTTGACATCATCTTTTAATAACATTTTCTTTGGCGGGACATTAGCGGTTATTTTTTGTTACCCCATGAATGCACAGGCAAGGTAAGGAAGTTGTGGACGTGCGCAAAGGGCATGGGATTATTGGTGGTTCAGTTCAAGATGCATTTCTTGTTTCGATTTGTTTGGGTGAGAGGTGGAGGTTGGATTCGACATGCCACCTTAATGGGCTATATACAGAGTTACGATGAGGAAATTAATGGTCTTCGTATTTCTTCAACTCTGTCGACTTTTCCCTTATTTCCTATAGTAAGATCTAATATTTTGTTTCAAGCGGTTTGGTTTCGCTTTCTTGATTCCATGGACGCGCCATCTCCATCGACCCTCGGCTACGCATGTACAAGGTACACACTACTCGATGCACTCATCTCTCTCCCCTCGCCCCCTTCGGTCGATCTATATATGTATGTGGACATAGAGATCATAGGATCTTCTTTCTTGGTCCCTCTTTCCATATTTATTATCAGGTTTTTCTATTTCATTTTATTTAGTTGACTGCCTCAACTAAATTAATCTATTGCTTATTAGTTTACCATATATTCATTTGTCACCTACACCGATGGATCACCGACAACTAGAATATTGGCTATTGCAATCCTTTCCTACTTGCTTCTCATTCTCAAGCCACTATATTTTGTTTTATGTAGAGTCAACATTTTCAACAGGCTTGCTACGGGCAATCTGGATTTATAGTTTTAAATAGTTTCGTAAGACATGCTTTGCGATGCAGTCACCGAATAAATGCTCTCTTTCATCATCTTTTCTTCTATCTTCTGTGTGTCAAGTGTTTGATTTATGGCCTAACATTAATTCCAATGAATAGGTGTTCAAACTCGAAATATGAAAGATTGGCCATGCTTCTCGAAATGCCAAAACAGGTGGGTGGGCCTCAACAAATGACTTAGTGGGGACCTATGGTACAGGGAGTTTCCCGAAGCAGGTGATTCCATCCATATACGCCCCGACGGCCGCTCTCTCTCGCGCCGCTCCTCTCTTCGCCCATTTGTTCCGCATCGGCTAGGGTTTCCTCTCCTCGCCTTTGCTCCTCTCGCGCCCGCTCGCCGCCGTCGCACCGCATCCTGCCGTCACAGCTGCCGTGCGTGACCACCCCGCCCCCAGGGTTGATCTCTAGCTCGCTGGTTTCCTCTCCTCGCGCTGCTCCTCTCTCGCGCCGCTCCGCCGCCGTCGCACCGCATCCTGCCGTCACACAGCCGCCGTGCGTGACCACCCCGGTCCACTCTATCGAAGTCATGGCGGCCTGACCCGTTCTTCTCCGCATGACCCGCCAAACCAGGTAATCCGTCCCGCCATTTCCATTTTCATTCCGGATCTACACTGCTCCGAGCTCATGTTCGCGACCTATCGCACAGATCTGCAATTTCCCGTTCAGGAGCTCTCGGACCTCGCCCGCGTTGTATCCTCCTGTGACCCGGCCGGAGACTCCTGCCCGCCGACGTCCCTCTTCGCCGACTCGACAGCCATGGCGCCCTGAGCCGGATCTGCTTCGGGGAGAGCCACATGTGCCGCCCTAAAGGTACGCCTCCGCTCCCCCAAAACCCTGAGCAAATAAAAGCTGATTTTTCATATTGCTAGCATCTATATATTTGTAGGGTCATCCACTTAGGTGGTTTTTAGGTTTTTCTTCATTTAACATATAGCTTGACCCCCCCTACACATCCAGTATCCTGACTACAGGAGTGATTCTAGTGATACAAGTGATGCTCATTTCTCCTTAGATAAGAAGTTGCATGTGCATCATTAAACGACTAGGGCTATGTAACTTTTGATCCACTATCAAGATCTGCTCTGCAATCAAGTCTGGATTCCTGACTGTTATGGCCTGAATATTACATGAGCATCCTCTTACTAGCATTTTTTATTGTTGCCCACTCTTGTAAACATCCCATAGTGCTTACTGAGGTTGCCAAGTTAAAAAGAATACTGTTGGATGAATTCTTCTATTCTGGTATTAAAAGGAGTAAATGATTGTGTCTTCAAACCTATACAGGGGTATATACAACCACAATCATTATATATTGCTACCGGATGACTTGTATGAGCACTGTTTTTTATTGTTGCCCTGTCTTCTTAACATCACATAGTGCTTACTGACTCTTGTTGGCCGCCTCGAACCAGATCTGGTCTAGCTGCTACCGGATGACTTGTATATTGCTTGATTCCGATGTGTTGTTCGGTTTTTAATTTCCTAGGTTCAAGAATAGTCTCAGTCATGAGCATATATACTGCAAAGTGGAGACAGATTTCGAAATTTTGATTTACTATTTTTATTGCTTCTCTTCATTGAAGTAGTAAATCAACAGATCTGCCAATACTGTCATAATGGGCAACTGTAACGAAACAAAACGCTACAAACTGAACAATGCATACTTCGCGCACTTTCAGTTCACGAACCTGAACTGATGAAATTTAAATGGTTGGATTGGAAGCCACATATATGTACTTTGCACTTTCTCGATTCCTGATGGTTTGTTTACTTGATTTATGCTGATTTACTCTTCTTGCGGACCTTTAGTTGGTTCCTCGAGTCTACACACGGTGCTTCGGTTTGCGGCTTCATTTTTAAGGTACTCGATCACATCACTTGGTATATGTACTATGCACTTTCGATTCCCGATGGTTTGTTTATTGATTTATGCTGATTTACTCTTCTTGCGCACCTTTAGTTGGTTCCTCGAGTCTACACACAGTGCTTCGGTTTGCGGCTTCATTTTTAAGGTACTCGAGATCACATCACTTGGTATATGTACTATGCACTTTCTGATTCCTGATGGTTTGTTTACTGATCTATGCTGATTTACTCTTCTTGCAGGTAGACCACCTTTAGTTGGTTCCTCGAGTCTACACCTGTTGCTTCAGTTTGTAGCTTCATTTTTAAGGTACTCAGATCACATCACTTGGTATATGGACTCTTCTTTCATATATGGGTTTAGTATAGAAAATTTCCTGTTTGAAAATTTTTACTCAATTACTTGTGGATTCAGGCTTCAAAAGCTAGCTTAGATGCCTGGTTGCTCACTTAGGAAGCAATGTAATGGTTTCAATCTAGCTAAGTGTTAGGCATATACTGCTGAAGTCATTCATGCTTTTACTCAATTAGAAGCATCAAGATTGTGTGTACAACATCTTGTTGAGCTCGATGGGGCTGTATTTAGGTGTTTCTCGCTAGTTGTTTTTTGGTGTATTTCATTTATTGTCGGCGTTTGAAATGTGAGTGTTGGTACTCGTGATGCTTATTTTACAAGGTTTGACGGGTTGTTAATAATATGAACAAGCTGGTGAAAGTTTAATGACTTGTCATTTCTGTATTAGCCATCCAAATGTCATGATTGTTGTTTTTCTTTGTGCGGTGTGTTCTCGGCTCTGCTGCCTTCTTCCTCATGTAATCAAGCTAGCACTAGTACAAGGTCATGTGCTACTTGTTTCAATGCATAGTTATATTTTCCTGTTTTTACTCATTTGCCTCCATGATTGGTTTAGCCACCGAAAAAGCTTTCTATTTCGCACACGGTCCTGAATACACCACGAACCGTGCCATGCTCTCGATGTACTAATTAGGTGATTACAAAATTGTTTTGTTATGCAGTTATATACGACGTCCGGTTCTCTCTGGCCGTTTGCCCATCCTGGCAGAATCTTCATCGTCGTCATGGTCGCCTGTTGAACCACCTCACTACAATCTACGACACAAACGCCTGCGGCCTGGCACCAAGGCAAGTCCCTTCATTTTGCCCACCTAATAAGTTTTCCCCTAGAACCGCATGAAGGTTTCATTTGTACCAAGTGGTAGTGTATTGCCGTAACACCTCGAACTACAATACTACAGATGTCTAGACCTCGGGCTAACTGGGGGACTAAGTACACCGCCACTCTGTTGGATCTAATGATTCAGCAAAAAAACGCACACCATTGGGAGAACAAAACACTGACCAACGTGGGTTGGTACCATGTCCATCGTGCGTACAACCGGATCACCAATCATAACTACAGCAGAAAACAACTTCAGAACAAGTGGGGGGAGTTGAAGAGACAGTACTTTAGGTGGAGGGATGGGAGATTTAAAAGGACTGGTTTAGGTCGCAATCCAGATACTGATGAAACCACGGGTCCGGATTTTGACGGTGATGGCACAGAGGTACTGACTACGCACTCACGCCTCCCATTACTAGCTAGTAGTACTCGCCCACAATAATTAACTAACATCGTTCACACACGTGCAGGACCCCTACGACAATGACTTGGGCGAGTACAAATGCCCCCAATGCGTGGACAAGCTTGAAATTCTGCTAGGTGCAGAACCCCGTGATAGGGGTAACTTGATAGCATGCCGTGGACATGACCCTACCCAAACCCCTCCGACTCAGACACCAATTCCTCCACGTCCCCCTACATCCCCTGCAGCGGTTGTGCTTTCACCCACGCCCTTGGGTACACCTCCGCCTATGCACCCATCCCAAGGCGTCTTTGCATGCCTCACCGGCAAAAAAGTATGCGTCCACAAATTGCCAATGCACGGGTCACATCATGCCGTGTACCCATCAACCTATGCAGAATGCATGGATCCCCCCCGCTGCCCCTGCACCCCTCACAGCTTCCACACTTTGCACCATATGGCTCCCCTCCGCACATGACTCCAGCCGTAGCTGGTTGGAGCCCTGGTACACCAGGCAGCCCCAGCCCTATATCACCTGAGGGCACGCCTAACCGACAACGCAGGGGTCGGAGGCTCAACATAGATACTTCTATGAATAGCCCTGGGGGGAAGGGTAAGGCCGTCAAGTCTGTAGAGGAGTCCGTGCGGAACTGCTGCAACCAGATTAGCGACGTCTTAGGAGAGCATAAGAAGAGCGTTTCCAAATCTAGTCAGAGCAACGACATAGATGTCATTAGTAAGGTTCTGACCGAAGATGGAAAGAGCGAGTCGGATCCAGACTTCGCTCATACGATAGCCCTGTGCACGAATAAGGAGCATCGCAAGGCTTTCTTTGCGCTCAAAACTAAAGAGGGTCGCGAAGCCTGGGTGAGAGCTGCATGGGAGTTGAACTGTGCTTCGAAGTCCAAGTAAATCGGTGTGGCCAGTTTGTGATTGTATCTGTGTAACGGGAACTTGTGAGCATTGAGAGTTTGAAATAAAGAAGGTCCAGTGTCGGCTTCGTCTGTATCATGTATGGTTTGAACTATGTGTTGAACTGAGTCGTTGATGTAATATTGGATTTTTCAAAGTTGGTAGCTGAGACTCTTCAGTTTTGTAATAAATGCATTTGCAAACATATCTGTGCATGTAAATTTTGTGAGTTTGGTTGTAATCTCATTACGTAGTTTGGTTGCTAACCATATCTGTGCAGTGTGCATCATACGTTCGACACTCTCGGAAATTGGCTGTGAAAGGTACATTTCTGCTTCTGCAGCTATTATTGATCCTAATTTGACACTTGCTGTTTTAATCCCTGCAGGGAATGAATTTGAATGTGTGCAGATGAGCAGCAGTGATGAATCCGAGTACAGCGATGAAGAGACGTGCGATTCCGAATCTGAAGCGGAGCAGACCATTGCAACCCTGAAAAAGGCAGGTGTGCTGATGAAAAGGCTGGAGTGGTTGCTTACCAAGATGCGGTATCTGCGAACTCCGCATGGGCGTGGATGCAAACTTGAAGGCGCGGAGTGGGTGGAACAATCACTAGCAGATCCAGAAAGGTGCCGCATCAACTTCCGCCTGTACCCTAATGAATTCATTTTGTTGCACAACACCCTACTCAACTTTGGCCTGCGTGGAACAAGTAGGTGCTCCTCCATGGAAGCACTGGCTATGTTTTTTGTGGACTGCAAAGACATCAAAGTGCTGTTAGGGGGAGGGTAAAGATAGACTGAACGATCAACGTGTACTCTTAGTACTAAGGTTCTGAGAGGTGCTTGACCAGTGTGTATCGGTGGGTTGAGACGTGGTAGTTCCCGATGATCCTTACTATCGCAAGTGGATGGTAACCTATCCAAGTATTATCCATTGTTTGATGGTTGCATAGGGGCAATCGACGGCACTTTTGTGAAAATCAGGGCTAGGAAGAATTGGAAAGGTGATTGCACCAATAGGAAACAGGATCCAAGCCTAAACGTATGTGTGATAGTGGACATGTCAGGCAAGTATGTATTTGTGGGTAGTGGAATGGCTGGGGCATGTCATGACCAGGCAGTGCTTGAAGAGTGCAGGAAGCAGCGAAACTTCCCGCATCCGCCCGCAGGTAATGGACTCGTAAAACATAAGTACTACTCAGTTTGCTACATTGTATTTTAACCTAAAGGTTGTGATGTGGTTGGACAGGTAGGTACTATTTGGCAGATGCTGGCTACATGGAGATGACCGGGTTCTTGCCTCCTTACAGGAATACAAGGTACCATCGCTCAGACTTTCAAGGAGTTGATAGTGAGTCCTTGAGTTTAGAGGAAAGATTTAACCGTGCACATTCGAAGCTGCGAAATATTATTGAACGGCGGTTTGGGGTGATGAAAGGTAGGTGGCATATATTGTATGGGATGCCGTTGTACTGCAGGGTTAAACAAGCTAAAATGGTTGCTGCATGCTGTGCGTTGGAGAACTTTCTCATGTGGCGTAAGCGAACCAAGAAGCCGCCATACGAGTTGCATCAATGGGTGGGTGAGACCGCTGGATGGAGTATTCCAAATAACAGGGAGTACATTGTTTGTAGGTCTGCAGTTGGCAAACAAGTGAATGAAGGTAAGGTAACATGTAGATGATTTGCAGAAATGTATTATGGTTTTTTCATGTTAGCTTTGTGAAGCATGTAGTTGAATTGGGATGAAATGAGAGCTTATATTTGCAATTGCAGGGTACGAAGGAGGGGATGATGGACCTGCAGGCAAGTCAGTGCCTCAAAGGAGGCCACTATTTTGTACATTTTGATGTACACTGGACCAGTAGAGGTAGCAACCTGTGTAGTTTATTTGAACTGCAAATGCAGGCCTCATTTGTGTAAACCTAGTATGGGACATGTATTTTGGTCCCGGCCCGGTGGCTCAAATTCTATGCCTAAAACTGCAAGTAGGTAAGTGAGAAGTAAGTAAGAACTGATGACTGTTTAGGTATGAACTGAATGTGGTCTTGGTGGTTGCAATCATTTAGAAAATGTGTTGATGTATGTTACGTACTGTTGTTGGTGCCAATTTCTGAGTTGGCCTGCCTTGGAGTTTTGAAAACTGGTGCTGGCTGCTGCTGCTTGCTTTGTTAACATTGCATATAAAGGTACACGCCTTCTCTGTTTCCATAATAGTGCTGGCTGCTGCTGCTTGCTTTGTTAACATTCCATAATAGTGTTGTTGCTGCTGCTGCCTTGGAGTTTTGAAAACTGGTGCTGACATAATAGTGTTTCCTTCTCTGTTTCCAGTTCAGGAGAGTGTTTCGAGAAGCTGACATGGCTCCTAAAGGTACATGCCTAACATTGCATATTTCTTTGGGTCATATATACTTCATCAAGGAATGCCCCTGTATGAACCTTGAAATTGCTATAAGTCGTGTTTGGTATCATGCACTTCCTGTTTCATTTGCTTGTGTTTCCATTGTTGAATTGTATTAGGTATTAGTAGGTATTTGTACATTCTGCTCTCCTATTGAACCACCCCCTGTTTGTTATACACATGCCTTGCCAAAAGATTTGAATCATCGCAAAATGGAGGGTGTAGAATTAGCAATCTGTAATTACTGTATTGTCTCTAGAAAACAGATAGGATCTCTCATGCGGTGTTATCAATATTGTTGTACTATTGTTTTCTATGCACAAAGGTCTGTCTCTATTGTTGTGCACAATGACCATGTTGTAATTCATGAACTATTTCTATTCCATAGGCTTACCGTCTTGTATTCATGACCCGACTATTTTATCCGACCGTGTGGTTTGATTAGTCAAGCTCCCCGCCAAGAAGGGTGATGCCAAGACCCGGGCCTTCAAGGTTGCCTAGGCCGTGAAGTCCGGAGCTGTCAAGAAGAACACCAAGAAGATCCGCACATCGGTGACATTTCACCGCCCCGGGACCCCCGAAGAAGGCTAGGGACCCGACGTACCCCGAATCGCCCAGCACGGAAGGAACAAGCTTGATCAAGTACCAAATCCTCAAGTACCCCCTCACCACGGAATCGGCGATGAAGAAGATTGAAGATAACAACACTCGGGTCTTCATTGTCGACCTCAAGGCGGGCAAGAAGAAGATCAAGGCTGCTTTGTCAAGAAGATGTACGACATTCGGGCAAAGAAGGTCAACACCACGATCGGGTTAGCGATGCACTAGCTCTAATTTCTCTGCACAATTTATTATGTTTGTGCAAATATTGAGTTATTCTGATTTTGTCTCAGGCAGGCCGATGGGAAGAAGAAGGCTTACGTGAACCCGACGCTTGACTACGATGCTCTTGATGTGGCCAACGAGAATCGGCATTATCTAAGTTACTTGCATTAGGCATCCGTGTCCTAGTTCTATGCAAAACCGAGTTTTTGTAGCTATTGCTCTCGGTGGCTCCATTACCATGTCTTGATGCACACTTATGAATTTGATATCCATCCAAGTGACCGGTTGATCTTGTTTGAGCTCTGCACTTCATTATACTTACCATCAGTCGATGTGTTGTTATCATGGCTGGATTTATGAAAACTGGGTCTGATAGTTGTTATGGAAACCGGCATCAAGTTTGGATTGGCGTGATTATTATGCTTACCATATGTGTTTGGCGCCATATTTTGAATTGCATGGATTTTTTGAATTTGAATGGTGCATGGAATTCAGCAGGTGCTTGGTTGGTCGGGTTGGATTCCAAATTCCTGTTCAAACCCGACCAAATTTCAGTGAATTTCAGCCCATCCGAACAATCTGAAAGATGTTTGACTTTTTTTAACCTTAACTTTGACCACTCGTCTTATACAAAATTTTTTTTGTAAAATATCAATTTTTTTGTTACACCTTGCTTTATATTAATAAAAGTTCTTCAAGAATGACTTAAATTTGACTATATTTGCATAAATTTTTTTAATAAGATGAACAAATCAAACTTATAGTAAAAAAAAAGTCGTTTTATAATTTGGAACCGGGGGTGGATACCAAATATTTTCATGTGTCGCAACGGAACACATTGTTTATGCAATACATAGACGACTTGTCGAAATTTATTCAAATACCATCTCATGTTTTTTTATTTATCTTGAATAATTAAACTTCCATGTGTCGCCGCATGTTGATCTAATAACACATCAAAGACAAATAACACATGAAAGAGATAGTGATGGAACCTAAAAACAGAGGATTACAGAAATACATAAATAGAGGTGATAGAGGTGTTTGGAACAAAGTGATCCATGACACAGGAATCATTAATTTACGAAAAAACCAAAGTTGTATGGAGCACATCTTTTACTCTAGCTCTCTTACATATGGGGCCTATGGTGTATATATAGGGTCAATCCATCCAAGCATGCACCATAAGGACACTCAATGCAGAAACTACTAGGTCTAAAGAAGAACCCGTCTTCACATGCTCCCCGAGATGGAATAACTACGTACGTGAAAAGACAAAGGGCATAAAAATGTGACAAAAAAGGCATGATAGGTTCCAGTTGTGAAAACACTAGAGAGAAAAGATGGTGGGAGGGTCTCATTTATATTAGAAAAAGTCTGGGGTTCCAATGCAAAATTGTGGAGTCTTGAGTTATTGAAACTATGCATTGGGGAGGATAGTTTCTACATGTAGAGTCTCCAAGATATAAAAACCATGATAGTTTCTAATATTAGGAGTGCCCTAGTAAACTTGATACTTATTATCTTCTTGGTAGTCATCAAATCCTTCGTAGTAATGAAAACAATTGGTAATCATAGTAGGCCAATAGAAATCGACGGACAAAGCATTCACTTTGTCTTGAGCCGATTGATGCATATGCCTCCATGTACCTCTCCCTATAGCCACTTTAACTTGATCATCACCCAAGCACTTCAGCAACAAGTCTTCGGCAGTTCTTCACGGTACATCCCAATTGTTGTGCAAAAATAAACTAAATACACTCCGCTGAATACTTTTATCAACTTTGGCACTTAGATCATGTAAATAATTAATAATGGGGGGCCTCCGATTACCTAAATTTGTCCCAAGATCACTGGAGTAAAAATGGAACCAATTTGGAACAAACCTGAGATAAATCAGCTTGGCCGATTTAAAAAACAATCCTAGCCCATTTCTATTGATGAACCTGCAGTCAAATTAGGAAAATTGTCGGGTCACTTCATAAACCAGCCTAGCCGGTTCAGCAAACTAGCTGTAATTGGTCTTTTTTTTTTTTTTTTTTTTTTGGTACCGATTGTCTTTGATGTGAAAATTACACCATCCAATGTTGAAGTCTGATGCTTGTTGAGTCTTGCTGTTCTCTTGCCTTGGAATATGCCAAATTAAGATCGGAATTTGCTATCTAAATTTTTATATTGTCCAAGATAAAGTGACGACAAATAAAGACAACCCAAAGTAACAACAGCATTGACCAAACAGAAGCATCTTGAAAAAAGAAACCCGAAGCATGGTGGCAAGCTTTGCTAGAGAAGAGCTAGTTTGTTTGGGTAGGCGAGGATCCTCCTAATTCTCGAATCAAAAAAAGAAACTAGCTCTTCTCTAGCAAAGCTTGCCACCACGCTAATTCACGGGCGACGTAATTAGAAATAGCTACAAATTCTTTCCAAGATCTTTGAAACACTCATAGTAAATCTAGCGCCACCGCCGTGGCTAAGAATCCACCTTCATTCATCGTTGTGACAACTTCCAGCCAATCAGCTTGAATGAATCTCAACAAGTGACCATCCCTCAAGCAAAAAAAGCTTTAGACATGGCCGCTTCCACCACATGCCGGATATAGCTATGCGCCGCTACAATGAAACCTTCCACTTTGCATCTCGATGACTGCTCCCGTGCTTCCTGCCCCATCTCTGAATTATAAGCAAAGATCAACATTGATCATAAGAAAGCCCTCTTTTTTTGAATTATCATAAGAAAGCCCTCGGTGATACTTCATTCTTGTTATGCTTTGGAGCTTTGTCGGTTTCGGACTGCCATTTTCCACGCGTCGTAATAAATTCTTCCTTTGATTTGAGAGATGGACCCAAAGTCAAGAGTAAACGCGACGTAGTGAACACTCTAAAATTGCGTCCATGTCACGATGGTACATGCATAAGAGGATCCACTATTATGAATGAGTACATATTATTATAGCTTCAACGGCGCAGCAAGCTAGCTAGCTAACATACCGTATGTGCTTGGCCCTCCATTGCTCCCTTCACCACGCACCGAACAACATGGCAACCGGCATGGCCACCCGCCGGCGATCTTGCTGCTCCCGCCATACTTGTCTATACTACCCATATCCACACTCGCGATCGGATAAGCCGACGATGAGGCCGCACTACTCGCCTTCAAATCCGCAGAATCGGTGGCGGTGGTTGTGCGCTTGCTTCATGGAACAATACTAGCAAAGCAGCGGGCGTGTTCTCGGCTAGGGAGGGGGTGACATGCGGGCGCCAGCCACCGGCGCGTGGTGGCGCTGAGCCCCGACTTCCCATGCGCTCACCGGCGTCCTCTCCCCGCCATCGGCAACTTTGTCATTCCTCGGGGCTCTCGACCCTGAGCGACAATGGGCCGAGAGGGCACGTCCCCTCGCAAGCCTCGGCCGCCACGCCACCTCCGGCGCCTCAACTTGAGCCACAACGGCTTCTCGGTGAGATCCTCCTCGCCAACCCGAGCTCCCTGCACCGGGCTAAGGGCCATCTCCCTCCAAAAAACCAGCTCCAAGGGCGCATACCCTCGGAGCTCGGTGCCAAGTTGACGCACCTTGAGGAGCTCACGCTATGGGGCAACAACTTCATCGGCACCATCCCAGCGTCGCCGGGCAACTTATCCTCGCTTAGTAGCCCAGAACCGGGCGGCTGAACCAACCGGACGGCACTATACCTCCTGGCCTTGGCCACATACCGGGTCTCCAGGTACCTTTGCGCTTGCTTTTAACTACTTGTCGGGCAAGCCCCCGGCCTCACTATACAACTTGTCTTTGTTGGAAGCATTGCGGATTCAGGGGAAACATGTTGCATGGAGGCATTCCTACCAACATCGGCAAAGAAGTTCCCCAACGTGCGCATTCTTGCCTATGCCGAGAACCGCCTCACCGGATCCATCCCCGTCTCTCACTCTCCAACCTCACTACTCTTGAATTACTCGACCTCTCACGAAATAGGCTCGGTGGACATGTGCCTCGCACACCGGGGACACCGGAAGCCCCTGAACGCCTCTGTATTTGTACATCAACACACTAGAGGCGAACAGCGGGGGTGGGTGGGAATTCATCGCTTCCTTGTCAAACCGCAGCCGGCTCCAATGATTTAGTCATTGGCCACAATGCCGCTTTCGTAGGGCAGCTCCCAAGTTCAATTGCGAATCTCTCGGTGAGCTTGCGTGTCCTCGCATTAGATGAAACTGATCTCGGGAAGCATCCCATCGGCCATAAGCAATTTGGCTAGCCTTGAACTCCTTGGCTTGTCCAATACTTCCATATCTGAAAGGATCCCGATAGTATCGGCAAGTCGGGAAGCTTGGTCCAGCTACGTTTGTACAACACTCACTTGTCGCCTCATACCTTCAACTATTGGAAATCTCTCGCACTTGATCGTCCTCAAGGCATACAATTGCAACCTAGAGGGACCAATTCCAAATGGCCATAGGGAAGCTCAAGAACCTGTTTGTCCTTGATCCGTCAACGATTCATTATGATAAGCTTAAGATTCCCCATGCTACGCCACTCCTTTCCATGTTCTTAAACTTATCATACAATTCATTATCGTCCCCCTTCCTTCCGAAGTCGGTAGCATGGGGAATCTTAACAACTTGGTTCTTTAAAGGAATCACTTGTCGGGTGAAATACCGGATGGTATTGGAGAGTGCACCATGTTGCAAGGACTTTGGTTGGACAAGAACTCATTTGAGGGGAGCATACCTCAATCAATAAACAAGATAAATGGTTTGATTGCACTCAACCCGGTCCATGAACAAATTGTCCGGTACCATTCCCATAGGCATTGGTAGCATCCGCAACCTGCAACAGCTTGTATATGGCGCACAACAACTTGTCTCGGGGCTATCCCCTACGCTTCTGCAATTTAACATCATTGTTAGAGTTGGATCTATCCTTCAATAGTTTGCAAGGTGAAGTGCCAACAGAGCCAGAGGGAATTTTTAGAAATTTGACTTACTTGGCAATCACCGGGAATAGTGAGCTCTGTGGTGGAATACCACAGCTTCATTTAGCCCCGTGTGCCATAAAAAAGTTCTCAAAAAAAAGACGAAAAGGGCACCTGGAAGCACTTACAATAGCTTTGTCGAAGAATCGGTGGGCTCTTATCTTTAGCTCTTGTTATTCCATTTATTCAGTTTTTCTACAATAAACTTAAGGTAAAGCAAAAGAGCCTACTCCAACTACAAATAATTGAGGAACAAGACAAAAGAGTTTCTTACCACACATTAGCAAATGGAACAAATGGGTTTTCGAAGCCGATGCGCTTCGTAAAAAGAAGCTTTGGGGCTGTCTACAAATGCACTTTCCCGGATGAAGGAACTATTGTTGCTGTGAAGGTTTTTAACCTTGAACAATCTGGATCTTCTAGAAGTTTTGTGGCTGAATGTGAGGCAATTACGTCATCGTTGTCTTCTAAAGATTATCACCGTTGTTCAAGTATCAATCATCAAGGTGAAGAGTTCAAGGCACTCATTTTTCGAATTCATGCCCAATGGAAGCTTATATGCTTGGCTTCATCTAGAACCCGGTATGATCAATCCATGCAATACTCTCGACCTAACACAAAGACTTAATATTGTTTGTTGATGTCATGGATGCTTTGGACTACCTTCATAATCACCGTCCCACCAATCATTCATTGTGCTCTTAAGCCAAGCAACATCCTTCTTGCGGAAGACATGAGTGCACGAATTGGAGACTTTGGCATATCAAGAATACTTCCGAAAGTGCTAGTAGAACCCCCGCAAAATTCGAATAGCACAATTGGAATAAGAGGCTCTATTGGTTATGTTGCTCCAGGTAAAATTTAATTGTTATTTTTGGTATTTGTTCGTTATTCCTTGTTCCTATAAACATGGTGTGCTGAATTTTGTTTTGGAACAATCGAGTATGGTGAAAGTTCTTCTATCTCAACTCAAGGTGATGTTTATAGCCTCGGCATATTACGCTTGAGATGTTTACCGGAAGGAGTCCAACGGATGATATGTTCAATGTTCACTTGGATTTGCACAAGTTCTCACAGGATGCTCTCCCCTCAAAGTCCCGGAGATAGTTGATCCAACAATATGGATGCACACAGATGCCTATAGCAGCACTACAAGTAGTGGAATTCAGAATTGCTTGGTTTCTGTGGTTACTCTTGGAATATCTTGCTCAAAGAAACAACCTAGAGAGCGGATAGCAATACAGGGATGCAGCGATTGAGATGCATGCTATTAGAGATTCATTTCTCAAGTTTGCCGGATCTCAATTTACGAGCATGAAGGGATAGACAAAGATGCTAGGCTCACTTGGATTCGTAAAGGGGACTCAAATACCCGGCTCTTTCAAATACATGCCCATGCTCGAAAAAAAAGAAAACCTACATTAAGGCACTTCACAATAGCGGGGGGGTCGCAATTTCTCGGGATGATAAGATGCAGGTGACGGTGGAATATTTCGCAGAGGCAAGTGGGGGACGAGTGTCAAGAGGACAAAGAGATTAGACTGAAAGCGCTTGGGTATTCTCGAGCACAACTTAGAAGACCTAGATGTGCCGCTTACGTAAAACTGAAGTGCAGGATATAATTAAGAAAATACCAGCGGAAAAGGCCCCCTGACCGGATGGGTATGTCGGGATTTTTCTACAAGAAATGCTTTGGGGGATAATCAAGAGTGATTTAATCGAGGCTCTAATGGGATTTTACACGCACAAGACATCCAAGATGCACCTGTTCAACGAAGCCAATATTGTGTTGCTCCCAAAAAAAACAGGAACCAGTGCAAATCACAGACTATAGACCTATAAGCCTCATCAATAGCCTCACCAAAGTAATTACAAAAATTTTAGCGACAAGATTAGCCCCTCGCATGAATGAGTTAGTCTCCCACGCGCAAAAAATGCCTTCATCAAGCGAAGGTGTATCCATGATAATTTTTTATATGTGCAAAGGGTAATTCAGCTGCTGCACAAAAAGAAAACAACCAGCCCCTGTTCGTCAAGTTGGACATCTCTAAAGCTTTTGATTCAAAGGAGTTGGCCATATTTATTGGAAGTGCTTGAGGCGGGGGGTTCATATGAAGTGGAGAGACTGGATTTCGACCTCGACATCGTCATCATCGAAAATACTTGATAAATGGTGTCCCGAGTAGCAACATTATGCACGCCAAGTGTCGGCCCCTAATTTTTAGGGTCCATCAGGCATCATATGTCGGCCCCTCGGATCGTAGGTCGACACGCACAATTAAACAAGATTGATATCAAAAGGCATCCTTTTATTGCTAATAGAAAAACATGATACATGGTTCACGTTTACATAGCTTGGGCCACTAGCCGTATAACATATATCAGAGTTCTAAGACAGCGGTTCTATATTATCGTGGCTCCATTCCTACAGGCAACTCGGAGTGCGGACAAAACCCTAGCTATTCCTATATCGCGAACATCGTAGTCCTAAGCGTAGTCCGAGCGTAGCTTCTTCGTGTAGTCGTGCGGCTCTGTCTTCGTGTATCCTCTGGGTATCCTATCCTCGCATAGCTCCAGTAGTCCATCTTGGTGCATGCTCTCGAACGGCTTCATCCTCGGATATACTCCTGCAGCTTCCTGCCTAAAAACATAGGGAGAAGGGGGTTGAGTACATACTTACTCAGCAAGCCCTAACTTTGGGTGGATGGAGGTTAAATATGTAGTAGTTATAATTATAGGTTGGGCCCTGGTAGGGTATTCACCATCCTCACCAGTTCCCGAATTAAGTTATGGTTACCAAATTATTAATACATCTTACCAGATTATCCATTGTTGTTGTAGTCTAATCATAGCGTCTCATCCCGGCATCTGCCCATTCCAAGGACGTGGCTATTCGAATAGATTTAAGAAAACTCTGCAGAGGTTGTACACTTTTCCCCACATGGTAATTACGATTCCGCCCATGGCCAATGGTTAGAAAAGAACTACCGAGATCCCGTACCCGAAAGGGCGCTAACTTAGGTTTCCATACACTTCCACTATGGCGCTCAGGGGTTGGGGAAGAGTTGGACGAGGAAGATCACTCAGCATCCTATGCCCAACCCGGACATGGAAGCTCACTCGCAACCCATGCCCTCACACACCTTGTGGAAGATCACTCAGCATCCACACTTAAAAGAGAATATATATTTATAGCTCGCGAAAGTGCGCTCAAGAGTTTTTACGTGGAAGATCACTTAGCATCCACGCCCAACCAGACCATGGAAGATCACTTAGCATCCTACGCCGTCTCCTGCTCTACCGTTTGCCTACACCGCCCCCCTAAGTGGAAATGCACTTCGACCTAACGGGGTGTGGGATCAAGCCTACCCATATAGACGTGTGGCTGTACGAAATATCACACAGGGATGAATAAGAGACTATGAACCGGTCCTTAGGGGTGACTAAAACAGGTATCTCCGACAGGATATTCTTCGCAGACATATCCGCCAAGTAATCTACACCTAGATTACCCCTACCCGTTTCAAGTCATAGCATATGTAATCACTTTATCATATCATCTCATTATCACTTAATCACATTATCATATTATCATATGTATTTATTCTCATGTTCTTTCTTTGATCATAATCATGGTAAGGTTATTATAGGGTAGAGGGATGGTAGAAGGGTGGAAATTAGGACTTGCCTCCGCTCGCTGACGAGTATATCCAAGGGTCTTGATTCCTTCGCTTCTGTCTCCAGTGTCTTGGTGTAGCGGTACTTCATCTTGGTGTAGCAGTACTTCGTCTTGGTGTAGTAGTAGTAATCCTTCGAGTCTTGATGTAGCCATGCTCCAGGGATCCATCGGGTTCCTTGTACGTCTTCTAATCTACGCGGTCTAGCGCTTGACAAACAAGAGAGCAAAATCGAACAATGCATACACAACAAGCAATTAAACAAGCACAATCAACTAAAACAAGGAGAGAGATCCTAACAAGGTTGGTTGTAGGTGATGGATAGGTTTATCCTAATTCTATCATTACTATGTGAACTTGAAGTAAAGGTGGGTAAAGATTATCTATCCAACTAAAAGGCTCCTACGGGCTGGGTTAGCGCGGTGTGGTTATCTGATGGAAAACCAGATCATATTATTATCTTTCACTATTATGTGAACCTGAAAGAGGAAGACCTGACCAAGTCATCATAGATAGCTTGGCCTACTTCTATAGGTCCACTAGGGTTTGGCGGGGTTAACTAAACGGGAAGGTAGGGTCTAGGTGGTTTGGTACGGGCATATGTAGTTATATACCCGCACGTAGGGTTTAGGCTAGGTATAGATAGGCGGTGGCTAAGGTTAGTGACATGTATGCGTACGCATATACGCCTGGGGTTAGCGACACATACGCACATGCATATGTATGTGCCTAGGATAGGTTAGGGTAAAGGGGTGGAGGGTAGGGTTAGCCACACATAGGTATATGCCCTGGTATATATATGATTGTATATATAGGACTTACCATGTCTGTGTGTACATATATACGGGGTTAGCTACTATTACAGCGATAGGGTATCACTAGGGTTAACAAGGGTGGTGGTGCGGAGTTAGCCATGCATCGGCATAATCCCGAACGTATATACTTTTCATATACACTTTCGAGATGCGTCTATGCATGTAGAGGGGAGGTGCGTGTGGGTGTATCTACCGTTATGTATATTATTTAACTATGCGAGTCTACGTCTATATCCTATCGCGTATATATTTGCGTAGGTGCAAATATTTATTACATGTTGCTTTTATCCATATATTTATATACTATATATGACGTATATATTTATATGGACACATGCGACTACGGGCGATTATTACTATGGTTAGCATTAAAAAGAAAGAGAAGCAAACAAATATTACTAGAATTTAAATGGGCACCAAAATTAGGAACAATGATGTGGATAATTAAGGCATGATTTAAGAACAGTTTTGGTGGCGGAATTTCGGAATTGAAAATGGAGCGGTGAAGATATGAATTTCCAAAGTTTAGTTGGAATAAAGGAATACGATATTCTTTGGGAATTGTTTCTGGAAATTAGGAGAATGGGAATGAGAGGGAAATTATATGGTAGGATCTGGGGTGTACCTAGTTTATTTAGGAATTTTCTAGGAATTTTCTGGGCAAAGGAAAATGGGTTTTCGTTCCTCCGAGTACATTCTCCGGGTGCACGTAGCATTTATGGTTTGGCTGACGCGCGGGTCTAGGCTGGTGGGACTCAGTTAACCGAACTGTACCATGGACCGTGCCTAGCACTGTGCTGTGGACTGCCTACTCCTTTCCTTGTTCACGTGAACCATGACCATGGCAAAGAGAAGGTGGAAAAGGAGGTGTTGGCGCGTGGGCCCCGCGAGGGAAGGTGCCTCCTCATTGGTCACGGGCAGGATGTCGCCATTTCTGTCTGCTCCGTCCGTCTACTCTGCGGTCGTCTACTCGTCTTCCTCCTCAGGCAAAAGACCGAGAGGGAGAAAAAGGAGAGGAAGGGAGAGAAAGAAAAAGAGAGAGGGAGAGAGAGAGAGAGAGAAGGAGAGGGAGACCCCGGCCGGCGGTGGCTCAAGGCCGGCCAGTCAGTTCCGGGCGGCGGCGCTTCAAATAGGATGAGAGAGAGTGGGAGATGGAGGGGGATGGAGTGGTGCGTAGCAGGGCGGCGGCGTTCGTGGCACTCGGGCCCGGCGACGGCGCTGGGCTTTGCTCGGCTCGGCTACTCTGGTGGTGTGCGCTGCACCAAGCTACAGTGGGGTCTCCGATGGTGGTGGCCGAGCGGGAGAGAGATGGAAGAGGAGGGAGACGGAGGAGCTGGTGCGACGGCGGGCGGCGGCCTTTTGGCGCAGCTTAGCCGAGCTCCGGCGTGATCGGGCCGAGGTAACGGCGACGGCGCTGGTGGCGGAATGGATGGCAACGCTGTCCATGGTGCCTCCGAAGCCGCTAGACGAGGAGCAGAGGCGGCGCCTTGCTTCGGTGTCCATGGCGGACATGTCCCATCGGAGGGGAGCAGAACAGAGGGGAGGAAGAGAAGAAGAGAGGGAGGTAGCTCGTTCCCACTCAAGGCCAAGCTCGTGGTGCTGCTGGTTGGGGCGAAGGTGCCCTCGCCATGCCTATTTATAGGCTGCGGAGGTCGGTTCGCCGGCGGAAGATATTTTCCGCCGCGCGCTGAGGTTCCATGGGCGCTACCCTTCCTCGTGCGTGCGTCCAAGCTAGAGAGGCGGTGCGCAACAGTGCGCTCTTATCTACTTCGGCCGAGATGAGGCGGTAACGGCAAGCCCGAGGTAGCGGTGGTCGACGACGCGAGCGACGCGGTATTTGCGTCGTCGTCTCCCTGGGGAAGACGATGCTGACGGGGCGGTCCCGCGTGTCAGCGAGTAGAGAAGGAGGTGGAGTGAGGCGGGCTGCCGGGCTGGTACGCCGGCCGATGCCTTGTGGGCTGGGCTCGTGCACCGCCCATTTCGGGAGAGGGGAGGGAGGACGCGCCCGCTTTCTTGGGCTCGCATTGGACCGATCCAAAGGCGGGGAAGGAGGAGGAGGCAGGCCTGCGGAGCGGGCCAGGCTGATGGAAGAGGAAGGAATGAGCCCAAGACCTTTTTCCCATTTTCTAATTCCCCTTTCTATTTCCAAAAAATAAACTAAGGCACATGAAAAGAATTTGAATTTGAATTCGGTGGAGAATTGAAAGGTGTAGGTTTGGGAAATTCAAAGGAGATGTCAAGGTGGGTTTTCAAGGACGATGATCAAGGAATTTATTTAGAAAGGATGACAAAGAATTTGGGAGGAGATCAAGGAGGGAATAATTTCAATGCCAAAATAAATTCTAGAAACAAGCAAACAAACATCACAAGCAAGCATGTCAAGCATTCAAACAAACATGGCAAGCTCTCATGTCAAACAACAATGCATATGGTGAATTTTGATGCAAGGGTTTTAGAAAAGGTTTTTTAAATACGGTTTTGCAGAAAATAAACTAATCAAATTTTAATTTGTGGTAAATTATAAAAAGTTCAAATTTTATATATATATTTTTTTTAATGATGCAAAAACACGGGTGTTACACCAAGGGACTCAGGCAGGGTGATCCACTTTCACCACTATTGTTCATCATAGCCATTGACCCATTACAAAGAATTATTGAAAGGGCGGCGCAGTCAGGCTTGCTCCAACCGGTCCTACCCAAAGCTGCTAATCTAAGATGCTCTTTCTATGCGGATGATGCTGCTTTATTTGTAAAACCTTCGTCGATAGATCTGTCCAATTTGCACACCATCATATCTTTTTTTGGACAGTGCTCGGGTCTTCAGGTCAACATGAGTAAAACTGAAATCTTCCCAATTAGGCTACAGCCAGAGGCAGTCCACAATCTAATCCAAAATTTCCCACAATCTAATCCAAAATTTCCCCGGCAAAATTAGCTCCTTCCCAGGAAAGTATTTGGGGCTACCGCTGCATACAAGAAAGTTGCGGAAAATAGAGGTCCAACCACTGGTCGATAAAATTAGTAGCCGTTTACCAGGGTGGAAAGGGAAACTTCTATCCTCTGCAGGAAGGGAAACTCTGGTCAAAACAGTATTGTCGTCGATCCCAATTTACCATTTGACAGTATTCCAAGCCCAAAAGGGACTGTTGAAGAAAATTGATCAAATTAGAAGAAGTTTTCTCTGGCGAGGAGAGACACCTGACAAGGTTTGCGGGGGACATTCATTGATTAACTGGCCAACTACTTGCTTACCCAAAAACAGAGGGGGACTTGGGATTCTGGATTTGGAGAGGTTCTCGAGGGCGCTCAGACTGCGCTGGTTATGGTACAAATGGAAGCAACCAGAGAGAGCATGGTGCAATCTAGAGGTGCCATGTGATAGCACGGACCATGATCTGTTCAATGCCTCCACAGTGGTGATGATTGGTGATGGAAGGAAGGCACATTTCTGGACATCAAGTTGGATCAATGGAGAGCAGCAAAATCAATAGCACCACTGCTGTACAGGAAAGCAAAGAGAAAAAAAATAACTGTAAAACAGGGGATGACGAATCAAAAATGGATAGACCACATCTTCCCGCCGGAATCAGCAGAAGAAACAAGAGAGTTCATCAAACTATGGACGGCCATCAATTCGGTGCAACTCAACGATACTATAGAGGATGAAATGAGATGGAAATGGACTCCAGATGGGGAATACTCTGCCAAGAGCGCCTACCTCATTCAGTTTGTGGGAACGTTCTCTAGAATCAAGCTTTCGGCCGTTTGGAGGGCAAAGGCGGAGCGCAAATGTCGTTTCTTTGCTTGGACCTTGTTGCATAAGCGGATTTTAACAGCAAACAACCTTTTAAAGCGGGGATGGACAGATGATACGGACTGCCGGTTATGTGGACTTGAACTCGAGACTCCGGCACATTTGTGTAAGGACTGCACCTACACAAAAGAAGTTTGGAAAATTCTGGTGCAATGGTTACAACTCAGAGAAATTCACAATGTAAATGACTCGGGTTCGCTCTATAATTACTGGTGGAGATGTCGGCGTAAATTCCAGAAAAATGAGAGGAGAAGGGTGGACGGTATTTTCATTTACTTTTGGTGGAACATGTGGAAGGAAAGGAATAGAAGACAATTTCAACAAAGTGCCCTTAGCCCACTACAAGTGGCCGCAATATGCAAAGATGACATCATGCAGTACGAATTGGCCATGGCACCAAGGGCAGATGCAGCAACTGTGTGATTTAGTTGTTCTCTATCCGCTCCCTGTCTCTTCTTTTTTTTTTTGTTTTTCTCAACGGTTGGGGTTTTCGTAGTGGCTTTCCCTGTAAGTAGTCTCAGTCATTTTTCTTTCCTGGTTTGTGGTAGCTTGTCAGTTCTGGTCGTTGCCTTGTAAGTATTTTGTACTATCGGTGTTTTTTTTTCGTTTCTATCGTCTAATAAAATCCGCGGCAAAGCTTTTGATCCTTTCTAAAAAAAACTAGCAACAGTTCCACAGTGATATTCCATAACAGTGAAACATAGGACTGAAAATGCTGGACAAGATACCTGCACGTAATTGGTCACTTACCTGAAACAAATTGAAGATCTACATGACAACATAGGACTGAAAATGCTGAGCAAGATGCTTGCACACAATTGGTCACTTTCCTGAAATAAATTGAAGATGTACATGATGCTTCAGCTCTATAATTCTTTCCTGGACTTGTTTACATGAGATTTATGCAAATATAAAGGATATTTAGAAAATGTATGAAATAAATTAAGAGTTTACATGTTGTCTATATCCATATGGCACATGCTTGTAGAGAATTCAGTAACAACCTCAACAGATTGTGCATTGTTGAGATAGCTTTATCCACAAATTCTGGTTTTGATTGCAGAAGATTCCTCCTAATTAGTTCATGTTAGCATGCTTCAGCAATCTCATGAAGTGAGTACCTACGATCTTTCCTCACAAAACCTGCAGCAACCCACCGGTAAGCAACAGTGTTATGGCCAATAGCAAAATTTGGATTCAACAAAATAAACCATAGGAAGCACTGCTCAAGTTGAGGAGGGGGTAGACTGCTATAGCTTAAATATAGCGTGCTCCTAGTTCTTTGGGAAGTCCATGGATAGGCCAGATGCTCTCCCATTCTGCATTTGTTCTTTTAGTTGATAGGACACCAGCAACAACAGTGGTATAGTAAGGAACAAGTTCAGGGCAGGTCAAACAGAATCACTAATAATATACTACAGTGTGAGATCATCAAAGTGCTAAAGTAAATAATCTGGGGTGTAATTCAAATTTATACTAGCAGCAGTAACAATATACTGCAGTGTGAGATCTAGACCTCACCTGAATGAAATAAATGCAGCAATGTTTGATCCAATCTAGTGAGAAAGCAAAGATGCTTTATCGTAAACTGGCTCAAATGTAATCCCAGGTGTCTGCAATGAACCAGCCCCACGTAGGATGGAAATGATGCAACTGCAAGCTCACCTAGGACTAGGCAGTACTATCTCCAACAA
This sequence comes from Chrysopogon serrulatus, assembly GCA_015844335.1. Lineage (NCBI taxonomy): Eukaryota > Viridiplantae > Streptophyta > Magnoliopsida > Poales > Poaceae > Chrysopogon > Chrysopogon serrulatus. The sequence continues at coordinate 107,854 of JADLZL010007618.1, read as the reverse complement.
GACGACCTTGTCCATATTGCAGTGCTTGTTAATGTCCTGTATCACTTATTCAGGTCAGGGACATATAACATGAATGATGCTTCTGAGATCTTACATCCTCAGGAGTACTTGTGATTTTGGCAGCAAACTCATCATGGCACATCAATCTACATACATCGTCCTAATTAGCTAGGATTAGACTGAAAACAGCCCGAACTCACACCTATACATGCCCTCACTTCTGTCTCAATGTAAAACTTAAGGATCCAAACCAGACCAAACCATCGATGTAAGCACTGAACATATAAAACACTATAATGTTTACATACAAATCATCCTCCTTTTTAGTTTTTGGAAGCATATGCCTTCATTCCATTCTGTCCAAAATGCTTCACAAAAAAATGAAACGTCTTCTCTCATGTTGCGCCATCCATTTAGAGATGTAGTGTTCCTGAACAGATGAAAAGACGACTGATTCCGAAATCCACCTATCCGCGACATGAATACATACACCAGCAGTCCATTTTACCATCAATTCATGAACAAATCAAAGGGAATTGCTGATCTAAGTAGGACGGATGCTCACGGGGTTGTCAGACGTTGGTCGGAGCCCGATCCGGCACTTGAGCGCCGGGCTCGCAGGTTCTTGCCCTCGCGTCAGCCGTCACATGGTGCCCCATCACCGGTGATGGATGGGATGCATCGACCTCGCCGTCCGAAACACCACGTTGGTCCGCCGCCGCGCCGCGGCGAACCCGGTGTGCACGCACGCTCCTCGAGCACCGTGGGTCTTCTTCGTCCACGGCGACCGCCACCACCGGGAGCACGGAGATGAGAGGGAAAAGGAAAGAAAAAGGTGAGGGGGCAGAGAGCGAAACAAACGGTCGGGGAAATGCCAGGCGCGCAGGCCGTTAAGACATCTTGTCTTTGTAAATAAAAAAATCACGTGGCCTTTGAGTTGATAGCATCGTTTAGTACTACTCCACCAGTAGCACATGTAATAATCAAAACAGGATCGAGATAAACGAAATCCTCCGAGTCAGTAGGCCACTGATTGATTGAATGTGTATGGAAGAAAATCGACCCGGGTACAGGCCGGAGTAGTAACAAACAGTAGAATCAGCTAGCTAGATCGCACGACAGACAACAACACGGGAAATTTTTGCAACACACGACAGACGCGTCGACGCGGAACACTATTTCTTTTGCCGATCTTGAGGGTCTCTCTCTCCTACACTACAAGCTAGCTCTGAACTCGTCCGGCCGTCTCCTGCAAAACCATCCAACAAAAGCATGTTCTCAAATGTAACCTACTACGTAATGCATTTCAGCATTTTCAGATGGAACACAGACGTCGAGAAGGTAACGTACCTCAGCTCTAAAACAGTGCCTCGTAGATCTTCTTGACGAGCTCAGGCTGAAATTCGCCGCCGTGCGCCATGGCTACGGTTAGGGGAACGAAGCATGCGCAGAAGTTGACGAAGGCCAGGGTACGGTGGCGTCCACCGGCGGCGCTTACATGAACCCCGACAGACAAGTTGATGAGGACGAGAAGCGAGGCGGCGAGCAGGCCCGGCGTGTACCCTCCCGCATACAGCGCGCCGTGGATCGCCACGGCCGTCGCACAAGCTAGCGCAATGGAGCCCTTGCCCAAGTCCATGCAGTATGCTACCTAGCTCCTCCGGCGCTGCTGGACGGCGGTTGCTTTGCTTGTCGGAGGAAGGAGAGGGCAGAGGAGACGGGAACTTATAGCCTTGTCCAAACAAGGCCTAGTGTGGTGGCTATTGGGGTCCATGTAAGATTCCACGGTCGCTCGGGACGCCGCCTAGTTTGCTGATGCCATCTCCTTTTGATTTATGAGAAATCGACTGCCCACATTCTTGCAGAGTCAGCTAGGCTTCATAGAGAGGGCTAGCTCGGCCTCCACTTGCAGCGCCTGTACGGAGCCACCTGTGGATCGAGGCGATTAGACGAAGGGCTAGGCTGGTACTACGAAACACTGCTGCTGCAAAATTGGCCAAGCTGTGAGAGAGCTATGCTCAAATACATTTCAATCTATACGGTTTCAAAGATATTGAGGTGTATTTTAGTTTACATTTCATTTTAATCCTCTTTAAGCTGTATAAACTAGAGTATATTTGAGTGCAGCCAAACAAACCCTAAAAGTGCTCAGGATTTGCCACCGATTGCATGATCAACTAATCGGATCTGTGCTCTGTCTGTTCTGCTCTGCTCTCTATGGTTGGCTACCCTTTTCCTCGTTGCATGAAATGAGCCTGCAAACTTTTTCTTACCTGTGGAGGAAAAAAAAAATCCGGCTCCGATCTTTCGACCAGTCCCACGCACTCATTACAACACACGGCCCACACTGCTCAATTGCTGAAGCCAGATTTAAAGTTTGCTTACGATACATCTATAATGCAAGTCGAAAAACATAAGAGGCCAGCCGAAATACGTGTGTTGCGCATATATACTTCGTAGATGCGTATTTTCTTTTCTTTTTCTTTTTTGGAAAAATTAGCGGTGTACTGCTATACCATATAAGAAAGAAGCAAATTAAAGCCAGTTTACGGCAGATAGGACTTACATTAATGATGATCACTCGAACACAAAAACTTGAAGGAAAAATAGAAGAGACATGAAGGTAAATCTAGTTTCCCAGTTGGGCCTTGTTTGGCTACACGTAATATGAATTAAAGTGGGTTGGAGTGTAACATGAACTAAATTCACTTTAATTTCTTTTAAACCACGTGGATTGGAGTGGGTTTGTGTACAATCAAACAAATCCTTGCTGTACTAAAGGGGGACCTAGCATTTTCTTTTCCTCACTCCACTGAACCCAATATAGCGTAAACATTGTATTTTGTGAAATAGAACCCACAAAAAAGCTTTAGTTCGATATTTAGTGACAACAACAACATTTCTCGTATGCAAAAGCCAGAAATAAAAGCAGCCCCTCGTGTCAGAAGCAAAGTATTAGGGGTCGTCGTCCACTCGTCCTCCCTTTGCTTATGCCGGCCACCCACCCAAAAAGGTCTAAAGCAACTTTATCTGTCCAACCGAAAACTAATAAATGTATATATTAATTAACAAAAATTCCAAATAAAAGCTATCGAAGTTAGTGATCTATATCGATACCAGCGAAACAGATATACATGTACCAGACTCCTTTTAATATTTTGTCAACCACGTACAAATAGGAACCCACCATCTAGCTTGCCTTTACATATTTTGTTAACCAACGCACACAAACAAGACTCCATCTGATGTTACAGCTGGAATCCATCATTCACACTGTTCATCCGATTGTTTCCATCATCGCCATCAATGTATTCACTATTCATCCGGTTGTTTTCATCATCACCAATCAAAGGTGTATTGTTTTCATCACACCAACCGAAGGTATCGTCATCTTGCTTAATCCATTTACAATCTAATATGTCTACTGCATTCTACATGAATCGTTATTATATGCTTTTCAGTTCACAAGTTGCAATGGTTACCAAAACCTTAAAGCTCCATTCGGTTGGCCCGTTCCAGGCCTGAAACGGTTCCGACGTTACATAAATTTGTGAAGAAACCGTTTGACTGGGATTGATTCCCGTGACCAGAAAAAGAATTGTGGAAAATCAATGCACAGGTCAATAAAATATGGGATGTAATCTTGCTAGGTAGTGATCAATAAATCATCTCGATATGATCCTTGACCATCAGGTATAATAATTCTTCATTGTGTTTGTAATGGCCTTAGATTACTTCCAATGTACATGCTAATCTTTACACCTAAAACATATGGTGAGGACCCGTCTACACGGCTGTGGTGAAGCCGCCACGCAAATGAACCTCCGTGACTCCTATTTGCGCCGACAGGTGGGCCCTCGTCCGCTCCTCGCAAGCGCCACCGTCCACTAATCCCTTCTCCCCCATGCTGCAACACCTCAGCCTCCCCTCCGCTCCCCCCACTTCGGCTCGCCGCTGCACGCTCTTCGCCTCCGCCCTCTAGGCTAGACGCTTGCCGCCGTCGCGTCGGCCACCGCCGGATCCCCACCAGCCAGCCTCCTCGCGGCAATGCGACCCGCTTCCTGTCGGTCGCTTGGACTCGGCGGCCCCTAGGTCCCAGTGACGCTTCGCCGCAGGCCAGCCCACAGGGCCCAAGCAAACCAGGCCCCAACCCCACGAGGCCACGACGAACCGCTTCAGTCAGCTCCCGACGCACCCATCCACCATGGCCATGTGATGCCATTCCTTCCGCGAAGGAGAGTCGGGATGTGTGCATCCTAAATGTTTGTCGGTTGCTAGAAATTTGAAGCAATAGCTCAATCTGAAATACTATGCTTTATGCTTGCATGTCTTCTATTAAAACTCCAAACTTTTTTTTTCTTAGATTTAATACGTATAAGTTGGCTGAAGAAGCTAAGATGTTGATTTGATGCCAAATTTGGTATAATTATATCTGAGATTTACATGTCTCGTGCCTTTTTTGTAATTTTTTCAGCCATTGGGCTGGGGACTAACCTCCAATGACGAATTCAAGGAATGCGCTATGAAGAACCTCTACACAAAGGTAAATTCATAATCACTAATTCTATAGATTGCTCAGGACATTAAAGATTTCATTATTTGTTAGTTTTGGCACTAGATGCATGCTGCAAATGTTAACTAACAATTTGGGCACTATGTGCATGCTTTTGAAGTGCAAAGATTTCTTCCCTCCTTTCTGGTGTGTAATGTTTTTGTTTGATGCTACAGTCATATTGATGAACCCTTACTGATGCCTTTTTCTATTGTGTTTAATCCCCGGTAATATAGAGAGGATGTGAGGGAATTTGTGAGGAACTACTCTGTAGAGTTCAGCGAGCACTATATTCAGACCTATGCTGCAAAAATTAGTCAAAGGTACCCTTCCCTCTGAAGCAATTACTAAATTCAGACTTTTGTTGGATAAGTGATCCTTAGGTATGCTTGATAAGATGACAACTTAAGCTGATCATGTCTTTATCATGGTTCAGAACTGTTGCGTCTTAAAAACTCATGATTACAAAGCCGTGGATCTCATTGGGACCTATTTTTAACAACTGAAACCTTCTCGGTCGATTGTGTTTAAAGTTCCCTGATATTAGTAAGGTGCACTGGTGTCAACTTTGACACTGAAACATGAGCACACTTTGCCTGCAGTTAAGGTGCACAGCACACTGATAGCAGACTGGGGACCCAATGAGCTGATGCATGATTCTTGTGATTTTTGTAATACTTCATTGCTGTGATTAAATCTCTAATTAATTTGTGCTTTTGTTTTCTTATATGTAGTCAAGAACATAAAGGGGCTTAATGAACGATGATGGCCATGCATAGGCGGTTCAAGGGACACTGAAATGTATTTTTCTTAAACTTTAAAGTTCATGTCTTTTTCTTGAGAGTTTAATACGATTTTTTTATTAATCAGTATTTTTCAGCCTGCTAGCAATGTGGAGCACTTGCTCCACAAGACTTTCTAGATTTGGGATCCTTTTTTATTTCATTTGTGGGTGAGAGTTTAAACTCGCTATCTATATTTAACCACTGGAAAGTTTAGTTGGGCCAATCAGATAATCATGAAAAATATATTATTTGTTGTATAGTTGAGTGTTCAAACTATCAATAGTGTTCCTTTTGATTATCTATAAAGTTTGTACAATTGAAACTTGACTGGCCTCCAATTTGTACCATAGGTTGATGTGGCCATGAAACAAGGCTCATATAGATGGAATTGCTTAGCTTATGAAACTTGAAAATTAGGACTTTGAATTATGCAAGGCAAGGCCTGTGCACCCCTGCATTGACTGGTGCACAACGTATCTAGCTTATGAAATGAGGTATTTCGGAAAACCTGACTTGCATGTGTTCTTTTTGCTTTGTGATTTTCAGATCTGCAAGGCAAATCAACTAATATATCAAAGGATGAAAATAAATCATGTTTCATTGATGGATTACCGCTGCAAGTCTATATGGATATGGATGTCCCTGAGATGTGTGCAGCATATTTGGCAGAGGTGAAGGAATAAATGACGTTGAGAACAAGAGGCTAAGAAATATCGTGGGTGCTAATTGTCTATGCTTTATGAACAATAATGTAATAATAGTGACTATTGACTACAAGTAGATTGACACGATATCGATATGTGTCGTCAACTCATGAGATTGATGCCTTTATCACAACAATTTTGTGCTTTGTAACATATGTTAGTTGGCAGACATTTTTTCCGTTGCAACGCATGGGCATTCATCTAGTGATAATAAAAAATAGGGGACTAAGATATATGGAGTTATCAATATGGCATATATGGAAAAATTCAAAACACTTAGCGAATAAGGTAAAGTTTATATCATTGCAAATGTCAGTCACAATAGCCACCCAAAAATATTGACAAGTAGAGAATGATAAGGTACTCAACTTCTTGCCAACAACTAATATAATGAAGACCAAAGATACACAACATTCCAAAGTATAGTTTCCAGTTCTTAACTGCACACATGCTTTCTAAAAGAGTAAATAATGACATGTACCTCTCAGGTAAACTATTGCTAATGTTACTATTTGATAATAAGAACTCATATTTATATCTATCATAGATATCATAGGAGTTGCAGCACACATTGGACTGATAGAAGAAACCACGACATACTTTGCAGTGACCAAAATCCATGATATTGTGCTTCTCGTCCAGTAGGATATTTTTTGTTTCGCAAATGCTACTGCAGCAAACCCTAATGAACTGAAGATATTTCCTTATTGTTTTTTACACGTTAAATTATATTATATTTCCTAATGTTTCGGCACATCTTCAGTTACATTAGTTTTAAAATTTGCAATGGACATAAAGTTAAGGTTTGATTTTTAGGCGGCCAAAATTCAGCAAATTGATGAGAGCCCAAAATCTCATGTCATTGCAGTATCATCTTTAATCGTCAAAGAGAAATTTTACAATGCTTGGGGAAAAATCCGACAGCTCAAAGCGATCAATCCGACGGCTAAAAAGGCCGGAGGCAATGAGAGGCAATAAGAGGGAGGCAACGGGGGGTGATTGTTGTGTCTATAGTCGGCAGGTCATATGCGCCAAATCGCCTCTCATCACCTCCAAAATTGAGGGAACTATGACTCAAAATAATGGAGTGGTAATCCCGTTTTCGTGGTTCTTTTTTAATCAAGGGTAAAATAGTAACTTGATAAATACAAAATTAATGTTTTTAGTAGTATAGTTAGGCAGATAGTATAGTTAGATGAATACTTTCATTCTACTCTTTCATTATTCTCAACCCTGGTTCGCCGACGCCAATCCGTCCTCGATCCACGTCTGGCTCAGGGCTGGGGATGTGGTGATCGAGGGGCGACGGAGGCGTTTGCGAGGTCGAGGGGCGGCGGTGTTTTTGGCGAGGTCGAGGGTCGGCGGCGGTGGCTTTGATGAGGACGAGGACAGGCCAGCGAGCATGGGCGTTAGCGGTGGCTTTGACAAGGACGAGGACGGGCCAGCGGCGGCACGGGCCGGCGAGCATGGGCGGCGGCGCGGGACGAGGTCGAAGAGCATGGGCGTCCGTCTCCCCAGCCCGCACGCCCTCCGCGTGCTCTGGCGCGCTCCGTGCTCTTCGCCGTCGCGCTGCTCTCCCTACCATGGCTGCGCACTGCCGAGGCGCCCGCCCGAGGCCGCGCCGTTGACACGTGCGCCGCAGCCGCGGCTCAGGCGGAGCTCCTGCTCCGTGACCTTTGCCAGGAGGGTCTGCTCGTCCACGGCGCCCGCACCATCGTCCTTGGCGCTGACGGCGACTACGATCTGGCCGCCCCGAAACAGGACCGGGACAACGTCCTGTGCCTCGTCCTGCTGCGGCGGATGCTGATGATAGGGGACTCGTCACTGCACTTCTTGCTGGATTTCGTTTATTTTAGCGAAGACGCTGACAGGTTCGCCAATCGAGTGCTCAAGCATGGAGAGGCATTATTGCCGCCCCAATTGACTCGCTGAGCGCGTTCAGCTTGCCGCAGAACTACCGCGTCATATACATCCATCGTTTCGTGAAGCTTTTGTTTCGAAAAAAATGGCAACGTATCAAGTGTAAACCAACCTATTTATAAAAACCCGTGCAAACCACGGTAAAAGGTTATCTAAATTTACCAAAAAAATCGTACATATAGTTGATATGATGATATGCAATTATGTAAAATATCTTGTCAACCTCGACTTCGTTTGTGAGATATAAAAATAATAAATTTTTAAATTTATTATTTTTATATCTCACAAATGAAGTTGAGTTTGGACAAGATATTTTACAAGATTATGTATCATCATATTATCTACATGCGTGATTTTTTTGGTGAATTTAAATGACTTTTTTAGCTAGTTTGTATGAGTTTTCATGAGAAGTTGGTTTGCATTAGATACGTTTCCAAGAAGATTGCCCTCACTGAAGAAAACAGCCATGCCGGCACCAGAACGGAGCTATCATCACCTCCACTGCGACATGGTATATGACCCTGCAGGATGGACTTACCGGATGAGAGCCCGTGGCGGCGTCCGGCAAGCTCTCCTTGGCGTCCGGAATCACACGGCGTCGTGCGCCAAACTCCCAGGGAATCCAGGGCCTCCGGTAGGGACGGCCGGGTCCCACCTTCGGCGCGGAGGAGGGGAGAGAGAATGGAGACGGAGGGAAGTCGCGACGGGGCGCCTGCCCCTTTGCCACCGGCGTCTTGCCGCTGGCCGCCTGCTGCCCGCCGCGAGTGGGCCTCCAGCCTTGCGGTGGCGTGAGCGCTACCCGACCCTTCGGCGCAGCGCAGCCCGGCCTTGGGCGCGGGCGCAGCGCAGTCCGGCGCGCGGCGCGCGCAACGCGGCCCTCGCTGCCGCTGTCTCCGCTTATGCCGCTGCCTCGGCCGCGAAGCGAGCTCCCTTGGCGCGCGCGGCGCGCGAGCTGCACGCCACCTGCCGCGAAGCGCAGGACGCAAGCGCGGAAACGAAGCTCGCTGCCGCCGTCTCGCCATGGCCGCCTCGGCCCGGCTGCTGCTCGAAGCGCCACCCCGGCGCCGGTAGCACGGGCGCGAGAGCGAGCGCTGAGCGGGCGCCGCCGCCACCGGGAGCAGGCACAGGACCTTGCGTGGGTGGGAGAAAAGAGGGAGGAGAGAGAAGAGGGAGGAGAGAGGGGCTGGCTGGGGAGAAAAAAGTGGAGAATGACGTGTGGGTCCCATTAGTATACAGGATGAATATAAAGGATGGAATCTCGATGACCAGGATGGAATATTTCTTTTGGAGGATGAAGAGTGCGGATAGCCTGAAGGAAGGTGTGCTTTACAGTCAGCCAGCTGAGACTAGCAATGGTGAAATCAAGAACATGGCGAGGAAGCTCTTACTTCTAGACAATCGACAACAAAATAATGTCAAAGTTTTTTTTCTCTCGTTTTTGAAGCAAATTCAGAGGGAGACTCTGTGACAGGAAAGGAGAATAACCTTAACCATTAGGCCGCACCCTGCAGCCACTGCAAGAAAACTTTGTAAACACTTGACCTGATCTTTGGATCTTGTGGCACAGATTAAAAAAAACTCTAAAATTCTTTGTAGCCACTCTTATATAAAGTAAAACCAAAAGGCCTTCCGAGAGGCATTACATGTATCTTGTTGTTGCAGTAGATGGGAATTATGAGTTTGCTCTTTTAGGTTCAGAGCTTGCAGAAAGGTTCCAAGGTTCAATGTAGGGGTCAGAGCTAATTGAAACACTTGAAAAACAATTACGGCAGAAGGAATCGAAAAACTGAAGGCCCGCTTGCCTCTGGCCGCTTGCTGAGCCTGGGCTGCTGTCAGCAGTGCAAAGGCCTGGGCTGCTGCTTGCCTCTGCCACCTGCCAGCGGTGCAAGGCCCAGGCCTGCAGGGCTCCTGCCTTACGGGTGCTGGGCCGCGGGGTGCAGGCAGCGCGGGTGCTGGGCCACGGCGAGGCGGTTGGGCCTTTGTAAAGAGAAAGGAAAGGGGAGAGAAGAAACAGTTTCCCTTTTTTTATTTTCAGAAATTTTCAAAGATAGTTTTCAAATTTTTGAATCAATTTAATTGCAGTTCATAGACCACTCAATTTACAGAAAAATAAATTCACCCGAATGAATCTATAAACAGGTTACTAACCTTATATTTTCGAACTATGTAACTTAACAAAAGTATTGTTTTCTATGTTGATACGTTTTATAACTTTTGAGGCAATAAACGAATTCAAATCAAAAAGTTATGAACTACAAAGTTTTATAACTTTTTGAGAGCCACAATTTTTATTTTGATAGTTTTTCTATCCGACGTCATTTGCAAATTTTAAATTTAAACTTTGAGAAATTCAAACGTAGTCTACGTTGACAAGATGGTCTCAAATCAAAAATTATCAATTACAATGTTTTATAACTCATTAAGATTTACAACTCTTATTTTGGTTGTTTTTCCATCTGACGAAACAATACTATCGTTGTTCACAAATTACAAGTATATTACATACTTCAGTTTTCTTTAATCACACAAAGGATCGATCTGGATACAAGGTATGGCTAGATTAGATATTGGGCTTAAATGACATGAGTCTCATAATTGGTCTGGATCTGTGCCTGTACACAAATACTATGAAATATGGCTAGTTGAGCTGATTGTTCCCAACACAAATTACAAAGTAACTGTGGACTTTTACTTGCTTTGCCAGTTTTTGAGGTTACATACATGTTCTTGCAATAAAGACAATAATATCCTTAATTCCTGCCTTGATTCATGCGCATTCATCAGGTATTAAACCTCAAATTGCCATAGACAAGCACTGGTATTCATTAGTAAATAGTAACTTATATATCCAGGTATCATTTACCCGTTTTTATTCGAAATATGAAATGGTATAGCAATCGTCCACTATAGCGTTTTGCAAGAATAAATACCATATGATTTTTAAATAAAAAAAAGGCGTGCCCGTGTTGTACCTTTAGGTCGTCTCGTCCATATAATTTCACCTTCTTATTGTATTCATCCCAAAAGAATGAAAAAAAAATGTTGCAAAATAAATCTTAGGTTTTTGCATCTCCAAGTCTCTCCAGAGGTCCAACCATTTCAGCCCCCCTCTGCGGCGCACTTATCCTCGAACGAATCGAACGGGCCATAAATAATTTTCGCAGGCCCAATTATACACTGGCTGCCAAGGAAGCCCATGGAGGAGCCCGCCGCGGCGGTCCTCGTAGAAGCGAAGCCCCGCCGTGTGCGAGGGCGAGAACCGAACAAGGGCGACGGCGAGGAAGAGGAGTTGAGATGAGACACAACATCTGCTCCAACGCCATGTCCATCACGATCTCCTTCACCATCGAGACCTCTGTCAGCCTCGTCCTACTTTGCGACTTGCAAGCTAGCTCGACGCGGAACACTGATTGAATGCTTATAGAAGAAAATCGATCCATATATAGAGATAGGAGTACTAACAACAGACATGGAAAGTTTTTGCAACACGACAGCCACAGACAGACGCCTCGACGCGGAACACTGTTTATTTGTTGATCTTGTTGAGGGTCTCTGCTACACCGGTCGTCCGTCTCCTGCAAAACCATCCAACAAAGCATGCATGTTCTCAAATGTAATGTAACCTACTACTGCACTTCAGCAATTTTTGTGGTTGGTATTGGTACAGAAAGAACGAGGGCAGAACAGGGAGACAGAACACAGACGTCGACAAGGTAACGTACCTCAGCTCTAAAACAGAGCATGGTAGATTTTCCTGACGAGCTCAGGCTGAAATTCGCCGCCGTGCGCCATGGCTACGGTTAGGGGAACGAAGCACGCGCAGAAGTTGACAAAGGCCAGGGTACGGTGGCGTCCACCGGCGGCGCTTACGTACATGAACTCCGACAGCCAAGTTGATGATGACGAGAAGCGTGGCGGCGAGCAGGCCCGGCGTGTACCCTCCCGCATCCAGCGCGCCGTGGATCGCCACGGCTGTCGCACAAGCTAACGCAGTCGAACCCTTGCCGAAATCCATGGTGGCCTGGCCCAGGGACCAGGGTATGCTAGCTCCTCCGGCTGCTGGACGGTGATGGAAAAAATCGTAGTAAATCGAACAAATCATAGCAATCGCCACGGCCGCGAGAGCCCATGCCTTCCTTGCTCTAGTCGCCGTCTGGCAAATGGGAAAAAAAAAATCTACTTTTACCCTCAACTTTCGTAAAAAGTTCATTTTTTCTCACTGCGCTCCAAAATCAAACAATCACCTCCCTCAACTTTTTAAACCTGCGTTTTACCTCCCGATTTTGAAGGCATTTTTGCTCAGTAACAGCGGTTTTGTTACAGTAGTAGTGGTTTTTATCTTTTTCTTTTTTATTTATTTCGGTTTAATCTTTAAAAAATTATAGTAAATTATAGAAAAATCATAAAATAGAAAATCTAATTTTGTTGGGCTCCACATGAGTAGATCTACACAGTGAATATATAATATAATATGCTTTAGTACAAAGTTTTTACTAGTCTTTTTTTATTTATTTTGGTTGAATCTTTGAAAATCATAGTAAATAAAAAATTATAAAATAGAGAATTCAATTTTCTTAGACTCCACATGAGTAGATTTACACCGTGAACATATAATATGGTATGCTTTAGACTACTCATAAAAATTAGATTTTATATTTTATGATTTATCGTGATTTTTTAAAGATTCAAATTTAAATAAATAAAAAAGAAAAGGATAAAACCACCGTCACCGCAGCAAAACCGCCTTCAAAACTGCTTCAGGGGAGGTAAAACGCTCGGTTTGAAAAAGTTGAGAGGTGATTTGTTCAGTTTTTGAGTTCGGGAAGAAAAGCGGACTTTCATGGAAGTTGGAGGAGAAAAGTAGACTTTTTTCCCGCCAAATCTTAGTCGCTGGGATGGCTCCCGGTCGGCCCATTCCTAAGCTGGTACTTTTGTCCCGATAATCGGCGCTTGCATTGGTGTGAAGAAATGTACAACGGACATGTCGTACCTCAAGTCAGACACTGCTCTGCTTAAGTGGTGCAGACTATTTGAGCTTAATTTAGTGTGGACATACGTGTTGATTTTGGAAAGAGAAAGGAAGAGTTCTTTTAAATTTAAATAAAAAACTAGGAAAAAAATCTTCCAAAAGTCACCTGAGCAACCTTGGCAATCATATGACACGTACTATTCCAAAAATCAGGCTTCTTTTTTGAAAAGGAACCTTGTCACCAAGATATATAATAAATAAACTAGCTAGTGTTCTTCCATTCAGCTTGAAGCTTATTATGCAGACTTACAGTATATATACACTAAAAGTCTCTTTAGGTATTCTACACTAATACATGTGCTACATATCTCTACCCTCATATTTTCTATTGTTTAAGTTGTCTATATTTTTCTTCTTAATGGATGCATAGTCATAAATCATGCAAGTATTATTGTTTAAATCTCAAAATACTTTATTATATTTAAGTCTCTAACAAACTTCGGCAAAAATATCTACCAAATCTCAGTAATTCCTTTGGAGGTGGCCAAAAAAATTCCAATACCAAAAAATCTGGCTCCTGATTCATAGTTAAATATATTCAGTGACTAAATATACATAGAATGTGGTTTGAATAATGTAGGAGCATAATCATAATGCACAACACTCTGGAGATATATGAGCTATATAAACTATACAAATCACAATAATATTATCTCGTCTTGGTGAATATTACATGCATGTATGAACAAAAAAAAGGGAGCTTTGTGCAAACTGTTCATTGTTCGAACTCTAATTAGGAGAAGGATCCCATTAGCATGTAATAAGAAGTGTAGTGCGTCGTGAGGGAAGGGCTAATGCACTGAAGGAAGGGCTGATGCTAGCACAGCATATCGGATGCAATCGGCTGATTGTCCAATCACACTAGTAGAAAAATCATTTTTGACGACACTACGGTTTTTTTTCACAGGCGGCTCCAATTTTCTTGACGCCTGTACAAAGAAATCAGTGGGCCCAGAAAGAACCGCCGTCAGTACAAATCGATTTGTACAGGCGGATCTCTAAGACATCCACTGTACAAATATGTCGATTTGTACAGGCGGATCTCTAAGACATCCGCCTGTACAAATCGATATTTGTGCAGGCGGATGTCTTAGAGATCCGCCTGTACAAATCGACATATTTGTACAGGCAGATCTCTAAGACATCCGCCTGTACAAATCGATTTGTACAGGCGGATCTCTAAGACATCCGCTTGCACAAATAATTTTAAATTTATTATTTTAAATTTTTCAAACAACCTGGGATGCAATTTTGACCAAAATGAAAGTTGTAGATCTCAAAAAGTTATGAATGTTTATAGTTTACAAATTTTTCCCCTGAAATCATATTGGCTCCCAAAATTGCATTTGAATTCCTCAAATTTGAAATCTAAATTTTACAAATGACCTCGGATGGAGAAACACTCTAAATGAAAGTTGTAGATCTCGAAAAGTTATGAAACTTTATAGTTGAACATTTTTTCATTTGAATTCGTTTAGACCCTCAAATATTCAATTTTCCGTTGGGTTTGTATAATATGTGGGGGACAAAAATGGTATCTAGACACAAGTGACGTGTGGGTGGAGTGGTAGAGGGTACGCTAAACCCGAGGTCGGGGTTCGAACCCCCACGGCCGCGTAGAAGCACGCGATTTTACGCGAAAAAAATACGCGACTTGCGACTTCGACGGAGACGGGCGGGCGGGTGCCTCTCCCGGTTCCAAAAATATTTTTTTGCCTTTTTAAAAATATTTTTTGCTATTTTTTCATAGTTTCTGGACAATGATTTTCACAGGCGGTTGACTTAGTCAGCCGCCTCGTAAATATACATTTACACACAAGCGGCCGACTAAGTGAACCTTTGCCTTTTTAAAAATATTTTTTTTGCTATTTTTTCATAGTTTTCGGACAATGATTTTCACGAGGCGGTTGACTTAGTCGGCCCACCGTGTAAATATACATTTACACAGGCGGCCGACTAAGTGAACCGCCTGTGAAAAATCGATTTTCACAGGCGGCTCACATCGCGCCGCCTGTATCAGGGCCGATTATTACTGACCCCTAGTACAGGCGGTGGGCTTGACCGCCTGTGTAAATGGGTCTACCACCGCATGTACAAAGGATTTCTGTACCAGTGTCAGATTGTATGGAGGTGGTTCAGATTATGAGGGAAGGTGGGTTCACGGCAAACTCAGCTGCTCCTATATATGATGAATGCAATATATTATGGAATGGATTTCAGGATATAAGGATCGAGCACTGTCATCGTGAGGCGAATCAAGCAGCTCACAAGCTTGCAAGAAGAGCTATGTAAATTAAGCAAAATTGTACATGGGTCGATGAGCCCTCTAATTTTATTCTTGATTGCATTGTAAACGATATTACTATACTGAGCGAATAAAGTGTGCTGAATGGTTTAAAAAAAAAAAAGAAGTGTAGTGCGTCGTGATAAACAATCCATGCAAATAACAGCCAACCAGAGACGTGCAAACCAACGTGGTGACGTAAAACTCCTGCCGATGCTACGCGGAAGGGGGCTACCGCCTACCCTACAGCCGTCACTTGGCCATTCGCTAGCTGGCAGCACGAGTGGAACTTGACTCGACTCTGATGCATGGTGACTCTGTAACCAAATTGTTCTAATCGCGCGCTTCAATGATTATTAGTTAGTGATCCGACCTTGCTATGTAGTACAGTTAAACCTGGTAATGGGCTGAAATAATCCGAGCCAAACACACACCACTCCCCATTTGATTACCAGCACGATTAAGAAATCAAACCAAGCCAACTATTCCAGAGTTCACTACGATGCTTGGTTGCCTACAGAAACGCCGCAGCTGGGAAAGCCGGCAGATCCGTTCCCATCCATGATCCACCCACCGTAGATGGCGTCCTTGCAGAGGGACAGCTTGTCGGGAGTGGGAGAGCTCCCGAACGGGTGGATGGAGATGGGGATCAGCTGCAGCGCTAGCTGCCCCTCGTCATTAACGGTCCGCGGTTTTTCAATCTGAAACTATGGATGCTCGGTGAAAGTGCAGACCAAACCAGTCCATTAGGATTCTTAATCTTTTATCCACCAAACCAAATCAGACCAAACGACTAAAAACCAGCCCATTAAAACCATTTTAAACCAAACCATTACCACGTTTCAGTATACCAGGCAAATGCAAATACATCAGTGATGGATGAGCAGGCGGACCCACCTCTCAGTCCAACAGCTAGCTAGCTAAACCACTGGACCTGCTGCTTGTCTCGGACATGGGTGACGTTTTCCTCACTTTCATCTTTCTAAAACCGCTTCTTTACGCGCTATCCTTGGACATGGCTTTGCGCGGTATCCTATGCTAAAATTGAATAAGTGCAAGGCTAATAATTTAGCCAGCTACTGGCTGTAAGCCCATGCCATGTCACATATAGCCAGCAATACAGCCAACTCATATTATAGGTTGGCTATTTGATTAGCTGCAATAGAGATTGCGAGTATTTAAAACTTACATTACATAAGATCTGATGTGCACTACATCTTTGTTGCTATTTCATCAAACAACATTGTTCATGATATTATTGATCAGATAATATATTGGTCAATATATATGACCAATCACATCAAGCCAAGAGCAGTAGATTGTCAAACGAATAAAGCATGGTTGTATTTCATACTGTACTTCACAAAAGATTCGAACACATCTGGGGCAGCCACAGGTCGCAGCAACGTGCCCCAGCTGCTAGCTAGTACAGCGCCCCCACCGGCGTCGCCGGCGACGGGCTCTGTTGCCTGATGTCTCCGTGTCCCCTTCCACAGCTTGCTATGGCGGCATGGCGCCGGCGCCGGATCTTGGCGCACGGTTCAGCAAGAGACGTCCAGGATATGGCCGCGGTGGAGGCAAGGCACAGGATGGCATGGAGGTGTGACGACGCACTAGATCATGGGGAAGGAAGGAGGCCCACGAAACGCCAGCTTTAGCGCCGACGGAGGGCTGAAAGCGGGCGTTTTCACCTCGATGCTTGCGATTCAGCTTGGCGATAAGCTAACCGCTCGCTTTGTTCTCTCTCTTCCTTTCTCACTCCTCCACCTAGGATTCATCTGATGTGGACAAATATACAGCCTGCCTAGTAGGACTTATAATACTTGCTCTAAGGGCGTCTCCAATAATCTTTAAATAGCTAATCTACGAGGAATTCTATTGACTATCAAGACATCTTTTCAAATAGCTAGCTAGATGAGACATAAAAATAAGAAAATATAAACGTTATAGTGGAGAGTTATGTGAGAGAGATATTTCTAGAAGATTGTGCTAGACCAGCTATTTAGAAGTCGCTAGCTATTTAGAAGTCGCTAGCTATTTGATCTCTCTCCTTAACAGCCAATGGAAGCGTTACTTTTTTATTATTTTATGTCTCATCTAGCTAGCTATTTACAAAGATGCTTCGATAACCAATAAAACTCCTTCTAGACTAGCTATTTGAGGACCATTGGAGAGGCCCTAAGTAGTCATATCATCATCATCATCATCATCACACAGCACCGGCCGGAAAGCAGGAAAAGCAAACCTTTAACGCAACCATACCTGACCCCGCCGGTCGTGATTGGTGCAGCATCCTCCAGGCATAAAAGGCTCCTTTTGCCTCTGGTCCTCTATTTGTTCCACAAGGTATATTTATTATATGTAGAAAAGCTAGTATTCTTTGGACCAAGCTCCTTCAATTCCAAAAAAAAAAAAAAAGATGCAATTATAGGATTTTGTGCAATTCAAACCAGCTTAACTTTAACCAAGTTTATGGTCAATGACATTAACATTTATAATACAAAATAAGTAATATTAAGCTAACTATGAAATAAATTTTCATATAGATCTAGTTGTTGGAGACATAAATTTTAATACTATTTATTAATTTATTGTAAACTTAGTCGAGGTTAAATTAGTTTGACTTGTACAAACCTCTTGGTTGCAGGTTTTCTTTTTCTTTGAACGGTGGGAGTAAAAACTAGTACTTCCTCCTTGCCATAAATCATGTAAATCTTGCTTTTCGAGGCTAGTTTAGTGGAGGTGTGAAATTACGTATTTGCTGGTGTTGTTTACTTCACTAACTCAAGCAATCTAGAGTGTTCCAAAGGCATGGGCCGTTGTTTTTGTTGGGAGGTCCACCTAAAAGCTCTGATTCAGCTAGCTATTTGAGTGTACACATCAGCGTGTATCGTATGTGGAGGAAGGAGAGCCTGCATAGAACATCGAGCCGACGATTCAGTCGTCGCCCACCTCGCACACAACATGAGACTTTTCTCTGCGTGCATGGTGTGGCGTGGATACAAATAGCTAGCTTCAGTAGATAGTTCTTTGGATTGCTAGCTTTTAGCGTGCTGCCTCTTAGCTAGCTGGTAGCTAGGACTGTTAACTCTATACTCCCTCCGCATAGAAAAAGGAAGTCGTTTTGGACAAGGTTTGGGTCAAACAAAGGGGAACATAAATTATGAATAACTTTTAAGTTGTGGAGTTTGAAAATATGAAAACCATATGAATAGATTTGTCTTGAAAATACTTTCATAAAAGTATAAATATATTACTTTGTGATGAGTATTTTTATAAAAACATGAAGTCAAAGTTATACTTTGGAGACCGTGTTATCTTGTCCAAAACAACTTCTAAATCCTAGCTGTAACACCTCAAGTGTTTAGCATGCATTAGGCCAATAATTAATTAACCTTAATCTTCATTGAGCATGGCATGAGCATCATCAAGCATAAATCCTAGCTTGCATCTTGTCATTTCATGTGCTTGCTTTTAATTCCTAATCTCATGCCCGATTGAAGTGTTAGTTAATTAATTACCTTGCAAATGACCTTGTCAAGTTTGGATCCACTTGCCCAAAGATTCTGAAATGATTTAACAAATTTTATTGCAAAAGATTTGGTGTATTTTGGAGCAAAAGAAATCAAGTTGGAAAATTTCCTTTTTAAGCCTAAATTCAAAAAGAATTTGTAGTTCAAAATTTATTTGGAATTTTGACCTTAGCCCAAAATAAAAGTTGTTCAGTTTAAAAAGTTCTACAACTCTTGTTTTTGGGTCATTTTATGAAAAGGCTTGCAAAGTTGTCAATTTTGTGCTTTGTTTGGTTGCAAAATGAATTCAAAAAAAAAAAAAAAAAAAAACCGCAACCGGCCAGGCCGTTTCGGCCCAAAGACGCCCGGTGGCCCGCTCCGCTCCCGCCCTCGCGCGCGAACACGCCACCGGCCGGGCATGGCCGACCGATCGCAGCGCGCGCGACGCCACGCTTCGCCCCAGCCACAGCACGCCGCCCGTGGCGACCGAAAGCCGGCGCGAGTGGGGCCCGCAGCCGGCATACACCCGAAATGGAAACGCGCCCGCTCCACACTCGCTCACTCTGCCCTCGCTCTCCGGCCGCTACCTCGCTCACCCGCAGCGCGCGGCCCGTCCCGAGCTTCGCCCGGCGAAGCGCCACCGCGGCGGCGACGTTTCGGGCCGCCCGCGGAAGCCGCGCCGCCGCTAAGTCGCCACGCCAAGCTCCGCCCGCGGCTCCACGCACACGCCCGAAGCCGCCAACCGCCCGGCCGCATTGCCTCGGTAAGGGCGCATTGTGCCATCCGCCCGCCCGTCAGCGCCATGGCGAGCTCACCGAGCTCTTGCGCCTCCGCGTTCCCTTTTGCTGAGCCCTCCCAACCTCTCTCTCTCGTGCACCCGAGCCGCTGGATGCGAATCGGCGACCGGCGAGCCCAATCGCACCCGATTGGCGCCTCGCCGTGCCTCGCCGTCGCGTCCGCGGTCGCCATTAAGCGCCGCCCGCGCTCGCATGCAAGCCCGCGGGGCTGCAGGTCGTCAACGGGGCACCCAACCCTCGACTAGGTTCGCCCCGAGCCCCTAGGGCTCATGCGCGTCTCGGATGGCATTGCCGCCCCGAGGATGGCCGGCCGGCGGCCCATGCGAGGGTTGCCGTCAGCGCCGCCGCTCACCGCCCGCCAGCTCTTCCGGTCGTCGCGCGGCGCAACCAACACCATCGGCAGGTGCGGCCGTGCGGTGGGGAACACGTTGGTGCCACCCCCCACGCCGGCAACCTCCCGGTCGGCGAAAGAGCGCCGGCCAACGGCCGGCCCTCTCGGCCGGCCGACCATGGGCCTGGTTGACCCCTGGCCCGCACGTCGATGGCACATGGCCCATCTGGGCCGAGCCCATGAACCTTAGGGTTTCGGCCCTTTTTCTTTTATTTGTTTTCCGTAAATTAGTTTAAATGATTTTGAGTTTATAGCTGGTGCAAATGGAGTCCAAATCTGATGAAACTTGTTTTGTTAGGCTTCTACTGAGTAGATCTATCTAGGAAAAATGTGAAATGCAATTTTTGAGATACTTTTCTGTGTAGATTTATTTAAATGCTTAAATGGCTGAAATCTGGATAAATGCATGATAAATCGTAGAATGCTCTGAAAAATGTGATTCTTGTTTTGTTAGACTTTATGTGTGATGTAGTTTCTGGGAAAAATATGTATCATGCAGTTCCTGTACAAAAATATTGGAATATGATTTAAATTCAATTCTGGGCTGATTCTTGTATGATTTTTAATAAATTAATTATGAGGAATTATGCCTTGATAATTTTTGATGGCTGCTCTTGTGCTAAGAAGTTCTAGTTAAAAATATGAAATCTGTTGTTTGATACTTTTCACAGTACAAAGTTGTTAAATGTGCATTTCTGTCCAGTGGCTTCATCTTTTTGTGTAGGCTGTTGTACTGGATGAAATGTGATGAAAATTTTACCATGGCTCTGTTATAGCATAATGTAGCTCCTGTAATTTTTGTAGATTTTTCTGAACTGTCTAGACAGAGGTCACAGTTCAAACCTATTGTTTCACATAAAATGATAAGGCTTTGATTTAAGTGCTTTAGTAGGTTCTATAATTACTTCTTATGCGCTTTTAGTTATGTTTTGCTTACTGGTCTTGTTATGCAGCACCATAACTGAAGTGTGATGTTATCCATGATTAGTGTACTTCTCTTTATTTATGTGTTGTGAGTATGTGTATGTGCCTCTACACACCTCCCTTCTTTTTACACTTCTATAAGTGTTTAGAGAAGAGGTATGCACATACTCAGTAAATGAGTTAAGTTGTTAGTAGAGAGGAGATATGCACCTACTCTGTCAAATGATCTGTTAATCATCCTCATTCATGAGCATCATACGTGTATGCATTCACTATACTTAAGAATGTGCATCGCATCATACAGGTTCGCAGGAGGAACCCCAACCTTCGGAGATCGAGGAGAACCCTTAGGAGGAGTTCCAACAGGAGGTCCCAGCAGGAGGAGACGAGGAAGACTTACCTGAGTGCCCGAACCACTTCGCTAGTGACTTCGAGCAAGGCAAGCACCGGAGCATCTACTTACCTATGCTTTCTAACAGTCTAATTATGCTTTATGATTGTTGCATTAAGTATAGGAGTTGTGTGCAACCGTTGTTGCATTATATCCTTGCTTTACCATTGAATTACCCACCTTGATATACCCTGCTAGTCTAGAGCGAGTATTATGTTTAGCTTGCTTAGACGGTAGAAGTCGGGTGATTTCCTGTCATCCGCGAGTATAGGTGGTTACTTATGATTGATGGAAAGCTTAGGTTGATATCATCTGGTTGATGGTTATGGTTGTGATAAATGGAGACCGGGCGGAGTCTTGTGGGGTCTTTGGACCACAGTGATTCCGTCTGTGTCGATTAAGGACCGTACCGTTGTTGTACCCCAAGTCATATTGAACGCATGCCTCACATTTAGCTGGCCGGATAAGCACTTCCGACCGCGAAACCTAACACTATCCAGGCCGGTTCTCGATCCGTTCGCACCGTATTGGAGATGGATGGGGGACCACGGGGGCGCGAAGAGTAAGTCCGAGGTCCAAAGATGGTCGGGCTAAGGCGTCGGGCGGTCCCTGGGTACGGTGGTTCTATGCGAGTCCGCGTACTTGTTTTTCCCGGATACGTGCCACGGTGATCTGTAGCTCACCGACGGGTGAGTGTGGTTTATGTGAGGAATACCCCCTGAGCTCAGTAGTAATCGATTCGAATCGCCATCATTCCTGGACAGTGAACACCTTGACTTGAGCTGCAGCATCGTAGTAATGGTTATGGAATGTGGTTAATGATGATGATGGGTTAAGCTAGTGTTTATGATCATGGTTACTACTTGCTTGCTTAATCATGGCTAATATATTATAATGATGCATAGTATAGGTGCTCACCTAGCATAAATAGGAATGGTTAAGCCGAGCTACCATTTTAAATGTTATTACCGCCTTTTTGCAAAAGAGTCAAGCTATCCCCGATAAAGCCCTGTCATACTCCTTGGAGTCTTTTATTTTGAGTCGGTCGGGTAAGTCTAGCCGAGTACCTTCTCGTACTCGGGGTTTTTCCCGCTTGTTGTTTGTGCATTTTTACATACCTTCCACCGGCATGCTTGTGCTACTGTCTTTTCCCAATGGACTAGAAGACCTTGGGCAAGGTTAATCTTAATATTCTCCCCAACCGCTTTTGATGGATAGACTCGGACTGGCAATTTGTATTAATCTTTAAAAATGCGTGAGTTGGGTTGAGCTTTCAAAACTACTTGCTTTCGCTACTCGGATTTTAAGAACTTGGTTTGTAATAACTTTATTTCCGCACTCTGATGTTGTCAAACTATTTGTGAAATGTTGTAACGTGCGAATGGTGATGCTAAACTTGTATGATCTTGGTTGATGATGTTTGGTTTGAAATCCTTCGAGATTTCCGGACTACCGGGTTTATAATGGCTTAAGTGTGACGATTACTTGCTTAGCGAGTGATTTTTCACTTATGCTTTTATAAATTGGTCGGTTCTCATACAATATGGAGGGAGTATTTACATTAATTTTGAGATAAGATTTGAACGGTCGGATTACATGTTCCGCGGGATTGTGGGATGGAGTACGTAGTAAATAATTTTTTTCTCGATACGCATGAGTATGCGTATCATTGTATTAAGTAGGGTGGAGTTTGAGTACAGAAATAAAGAGAAAAGGCCCGTTTTCGGCGCCGATATAGGTGATGTTTACATTGCAAATGCACTCCGGCGCCCTGTCATATCCGCAGCTAGCACGACGAGCCCCTTCGCCCCGGCTGCGATCCATCTGTCTGCCTCCGCCTTGATGATCTCCAGCAGTTCTCTGTGCATGGCGGATTCTTCTCTGAACAGACGGGCGTTCCGTTCCTTCCATACCTGCCAAGAAACCAAGGCAGATAGGGTATCCAGGCCTTTCCGTTGTTCGCCGTTCTCCAGCCAACGCAGGCGTCGCCACCACGCCGCGGTTGTGGGGTGTCCGGCACAGAGTTGTCGTCCCATGGCTTGGAGGATGAGGTGCCACAGTTCTCTGGTGAATGAGCATGTTGCCAGGATGTGGTCGATCGATTCCTACTCCTGATTGCAGAGGAAGCATGTGTCCCTGGCGTCGAGGCCGTGTCTGTGACGGCGATCACCCGTCCAGTGCCGTCGTCGGAAAGCAAGCCAGAGGAAGATCTTCACTCTGAATGGAGCCCTAGTTTTCCAAATTAGTTCATGGCCATGGAAAACTGTGGATCCTGTGTGGAGCATTGAGTATGCCGATTTGGAGCTGTACTTTCCGTCCGGTGTCCACCTCCATATGGTTCGGTCCGGCTGATCACTGAGGTTGATATCTCTGAGTTGGTCCCAGAGATGTAGGTATTCGGCGACTGCTGAGGTGATTAATGCTCCGGTGATGCTCCGCGCCCAAGCTCTGTTTAGCAGCCCCTCCCTTACAGTTTGCGATTTTTGAATTCGTTTGGGCACCAATTGGGTGAGGTAGGGTGCAAGGTCGGCGATGGCGTCCTCCTGGAGCCATCGGTCTTCCCAGAGCAAAGCTTGGTGGCCGTCTCCAATTGCCGTGAATGTTGAAGCCCTGAAGAAAGCTTGAACTTCTGGTGCGGTTTTGATCGGCAGTTGGCTCCATGCTCTGTCATTGTCGACCTTCTGTAGCCATAGCCATCGTGTTTGCAAGGCGAAGCCGACCAGTTTCAGGTCCCTAAGAGCAACTCCAATGGAACCCCTAAACAGGCCCATATTCTAATTCTAGGGGCTTGAGCAAAAAAAAAAAAAACTACTCCAATGGGGCTTCTATTTGGACTCCTATTTTAGGAGACCTCCTAAATTTTAGTTTCAGGGCGCCCAGAATTGGG
Source organism: Chrysopogon serrulatus (assembly GCA_015844335.1). Classification (NCBI taxonomy): domain Eukaryota; kingdom Viridiplantae; phylum Streptophyta; class Magnoliopsida; order Poales; family Poaceae; genus Chrysopogon; species Chrysopogon serrulatus. Next base: position 83,678 of record JADLZL010007618.1, on the reverse strand, counting down.
AGGATCCTATCCCCTCCTCCATTATAGGGTCTTGGGCTGGAGTTGGAGTCAATTTTAGGCCCCCACTTTTTACAGGTCAGTATGCAAATGAAAAAAATAGGAGCCCAATTTGCATGGTGGGCTAGAGTTGCTCTAATGCCGAGCCCACCCAAGCTAGTTGGTCTGCAGACTCCAGGCCAGGCGACGAGGCACTTTCCCTTGATGGATTCCTTTCTTCCTGCCTAGAAAAACTTCCTGCAGATGGCGTCAATTTCCTTGGGCGCCCATGGGGACAAGCTTTCCGCCATCATGGAGTAGACTGGCACGGCCCTTAGGACGGATTTGATCCAGACCAACCGACCGCTCCGTGCCATACGCTCCGTGGCACAGTGTTCACCCGCTAGACACGATGGAACGAGTAGCGTGGCAGCTAGCAGATCGGAACTGAACAACATACTATATATATACCGACCGATGAGTGCACATGTGGTGCGGCTGTGCTTAGGCTGCAGGGCAGCTTTAATTGGACGAACTGTTGCCGCATAAGCCGGTGATCCGTCGTATTTATTCCCCCGGCCCCCGGCCGCGGCACCCCAGCCCGGCGAGATGCCTCCTCGTCCGGAGCCGCTTGTCCTCTTGTGCCTGCCCGTAGGCCACGCCAGGGCCAGATTTAGGCCATGTTTAGTTCCATGCAACTTTCAATTGAAATTACAAGTTTTTCCACTCTCTCTCCATCACATCAATTGTTTCCCGCATGTAAATAGCATTAAATATAAATAAAAAAAAATAACTAATTGCACAGTTTGGTTGTAAATCACGAGACGAATCTTTTGAGCCTAGTTGGGCCACGATTGGACAATATTTACCACAAACAAACGAAATGCTATAGGACTTTACAATCTCTCTCCTCTCACAAATTTGTTGCCGCATGTAAAGAGTATTAAATATAAATAAAAAAAATAACTAATTATATAGTTTTGTTGTAAATCACGAGATCGAATCTTTTGAGCCTAGTTGGGCCACGATTAGACAATATTTACCAAATAAAAACGAAGTCTTCTGAGGACTTTCTGATCTCTCTCCTCAAAAGTTTCGTGGAAGTAAACAAGGCCTTAATTTGGATCACTGGCGCTGCTTTGTCCCGTACGTACGTGCTCCCGTCCCTAGCTACATGTTTCATCTGCCATGCATTATTGCTATATAATTTGTACTAGTAATCTCTAGCCCTGGCCGCTAGTGACAATCTGCAGATTAGGATGCATAGACGTGCGCGCGGCTGTTAACAGTTCCACTGGTCTGCCGAGATTCGTGCCAGCGATCCATCCATCCTAGTACTCCTGTCATGCCCTCATATCATATGTGGGCGTGCAGCGCAGCGCAGCGCAGGCGGGCCGCCGAAACCTGGCAGCTCTGAAACCACCGACCGGCCGGCCTTTTGCACCGCGCCAGCGCCAGACGTCCGTCCTCGTGGAGATAGGACACACGGGCACGGGGCCCCACCGTGCCAGGTGCCAGTGGCAGGCACGACCTCTCTTATCAGCTTTCGCCCTCACCGGCCGGCCTGGACCAGCAAGATGTACTCTATCTCAGTTTCATGATTACTCCAGCTAGCTAGCCAAATACTGTACTACTGTAGTACGTACGTACGTTTCCAACAGTGCGTGGCTTCTTCAGCAGTCAGAACTGTTGATGCCGGAGTAGTACTGTATCTGTGAGATGAGGAGGAGTATATTCATGTCTGTCAGAACACTAGTCAGTTCATGAGGCATCATCACATCTGATTCTCACTTGTCACCTCGCTGACTGACTGTACTCCCTGAGACTGGCAGGCAGAAGGCCAGGCCGCGCATCGTGGTCGGGGCGTGCTGTGACGCGGCACCCCCATCGAGTTTGATCCTAGGGTGGCCCGTCGGTGGGTGAGCCATCAACAGTGATGGGTGCCGGTCTCGGACGCGATAGTAGTAAATCTATACTATCTAATAATAATAATAATAATAAATAATAAAAAAGAGACAAAATTTCAGCTTTTTTTTTCCATCCATTTGTTTGGTCTATTGTGCCCCAACTATTAGATAATAGAGAGTTTCTTTTGTCCGGACTTATATGATCCGTGCTCATAGGAGTTTGAATGTACCGTATCCGGATATGATTGATGCAAAAGAGTCTGATTATAATACGATTGGATCTTGTCCTAGAACAAAACTCCTGTGAAATTAAGGGCGTTTTCCATGCAGAACGCCGATCCAAATATGTTTCAAATATACTTCTCCCACGTTATGTAGAAAATTACAAATTTATTTTTCCATCGTTCTGCAGAATTATATAGTTCTTGTTGTACACAATATGTACCAATAAGATTGTTAGTCATCATCATCTATTCCCATAAGAATCCAGGGCCAATATGCGTGGTCAAGTACCATATTGCGTATTGCAAAATTATGTTGAGTTGTATTTAAATCATTACATCGATTTGGAGTCTGGCCTTCGATCCATTGTTAATTAAATTGACAGTATCTCAAACCGACTGAGACATGGCCGTGAGTTAGTGTAGGATACGTCAAGTGCATACCAGACCGCATGCATCCTCCTTTACTTCTCTCTGTGTAAATTCCAGCACACAATTAATTACTTTAATGCATATGCATCTCTCCAATAATCTGATCTTTGCATGTGCTAGTAGCTTTCTAGCCGAATCATGCCATTAAACAAAGATTCTCCGCATATTTTTTAGCCCGTTCGTCCGTGCCTTTTTTATTGTTTCTTTTTTTTTACACCTCCCATTATGTTTTTTATGTTTTTTATTTTTCTTAGACCTAAAAATTAAATAACATAATACAATATAAAATTATGGGCCTTTCAACCATTAAACATTCTCTGTCTCTAAGGCCAGTCTTATTAATGGTGAGTTTTATTGTGATGTTTCTAAGACTGCCATGTCCATAGAATGAAATAAAACTTGGATGAAACTCCTACGTTTAATGCAAAGTTTCATCAATCGTGCCAAGAGAGTTTCATCTCCATGAAAATCATTGCTACTTTCTCTTCAAAACACTGTCATGTCATAAAAAATGCATATGTGACAGACTATTTAATACAAATAAAATTAAACTCCTATTAAGACTAACCTAAGAAAAAAAAAAAAGATTTTAAGCACTAGGTTGTGTTATAGTTTAAATTAAAACAAAACTCTTAGTGGTGAGTTTTATTGTGATGTTCCAAGACTGCCATGTACATAGAATGAAATAAAACTTGGATGAAACTCCCACTCTTAATGTAAAGTTTCATTCCATAGTTTTATAGGCCTTTAATTCCATGACTTATAGAAAGTTAGTAATCATGCCGAGAGAATTTCATCCCCATGAAACTCACTGCTACTTTCTCTTCAAAACACTGTCATGTCATCAAAAATACATATGTGGCAGGCTATTTAATGCAAATAAAACTCCTATTTAGACTAGCCTAAGAAATAAAGATTTTAAGCACTAGGTTGTGTTATAGTTTAATTAAAAACAAAACTTATTCTTATTAAAACCTAGATTAGCTAATTACATCATAAACTGAAATCTTAAACAACTTGTTGTTCAATCCATTCTGAATAAATATATCTATGCAATCTCCAATAAGGACTATTATGTGAAAAATGGATAGAGATTTCCCGTTATAATCTCAGGCCAATCATTGCATGTTGGCAACTAACTCCTTACTAAATTTAGTGAGACATATGAATTATAGATTTTTATGAACCCGCAAAGAAAGTCACGAAACTCAATATTAAGTGTAGCAACATATCTTTTTTTTTTAAAAAAATTTGTAGAAACATAGAGATAGGATGAAAAATAAGGCTATGATGTATTTACATCTAAATATTTCTAGGCTTTGCAATGGAAAAAAATATCAAGGTTGTATTTTAAATTAATATACATGGTTAATAGGGCACTTTTATATTATTGCCACATTAACTTATAGTATGGATGCTATGGTCATCATAAAATAAGTTATAGCTTTAAAATTGTATAGAAATGGTAAAACATATAGACAATATGTAACACGCTATTGCTTTTCATGAATATTCATAGTTCTTCCCGTTGCAACACACGGGCACATTTCCTAGTAAATGATAAAAACATAAAATATGTGTGTGTTTTCAAGATTCAAATTTAAGACCTACTTGCCGGTGTTCTCTCGCGCCTCTATACTTGCTAAGCTACACAATAATTGTGATTAACAGTTGCTATTCTTTTAACTATACATTTAAAAAATTTTGTATTGCGTATTTGACAACCTAAATAAATGATCTTAAATGAAAACTTTGTTAGCTATAAAGTTATAGATCTTGTCAAGGTACGATAACTTTGATGTTGATTTTGTCTCCATTCAATATTGTTAATCATCTCAAGTGACCATTCAATATTGTTAATCATCTCAAGTGATATCAAAAACTTATATTGAATCTTTGGATATGTAAACCATCTCAAATTAAAAAGTTGTTGGCTATAAAATTTTAAATCTCTTTGAACTCTATGATTTTTTGATATACATTTTTTTTTTTCTTGATATGACATCATATAAAGAATTTATTATTTTTACGCAAAAATAGACTATCATTAATGGTCAAAGCCACGCTAAAAAAATTGGAATGACTTATAATTTAGAATGGAGGAAGTATCATATATATAAAAAAAGACAATTCTAATTTTATTTTAAGATAGATGGTTTTAAATAAGACCAGATTTATAAAATATATTATCAATAACGAGATGAGATCTTAGGTATTCCACATGATAAAATATATTACACGTTGAAATGGTTACTTGGTATCATAAATTGATATTTTTTATGAATTTGATTAAACTTAAGATGATTTAACTTCAACGAAAACTAGGTATTCTTCTTTAGATAGTACCAGTGTTGACTCTAGATAGGACATTTGTTTTGTAATTTTGTAATGTTTGTTCGTTCTTCTAAATAACCAGAGGGATGCACACAAGCTAGTTAACTATTTGGTGAGAAACTGGATGAGTTATTGTTGAATTCAATGGAAAAAATACGTGTGTCTATCCAGAACAAAAAAAAAAGGATCACCAAAACGCTAAACGGTCAACGGCCAGGCGCCTATTATATAGTTGCGTTCATTCAGGTTACACTACCACTTAAACAGGCTACATGGACAATTAAATAGGATAAGCGTCTAATTAAACAACACCACTGGTCGTCGTGTAGTGTTGTGTATAAGGCCAGTCTCAATGCACCATCTCACCTCCCAGTTTTCAATACATGAAACAGATCACGAAACAAGTATCTCTCAGTGTAGAGTTTCTTCATTGCACGGTTTCCAGAGTTATTTTAACCTTTTTAGTCCCACCAGTCTCTCCCTCTTTTCTCTCTCTCTCTCTCTCTCTCTCTCTCTCTCCCCCCCATCATGACCGAGGCCGGACTCGTGGCTGAGGACGAACTTGTGGCGGAGGATGGGCTCATGACAAAGGATGGACTCGCGGCGGAGGATGGCATTGTGGCGGTCTCCGCGGCGGACTCGCGGCGGAGGACGGACTCGCGGTGGAGGGCAGAGGACGGAATCGCGGTGGAGCACTAGAGCCCGCTCTGGGCGGCCAAAGGCGGCCTCGCCCGGCACCCGCACTGGAGCCTTCCCCTACCGCGCGAGAAAGCGCCGCGCCCCTGGGCCGGTGGTGACCGCGATCGTGGTAGGCCTCTCCCGCGCCGCGATCCGAAAGCAGCCTCCTCACCCCTCTCCTCTCCCGCACCGCCATCCCCTGCGGCAGCGGTGGCCTCGTCTACACCCCGGCGCTCGCACGAAGAAGAAACACACGGATGAAATAAACTAAAGGTTCTCAGTGGAGGATTCACCCAGTTTCTAACATTTTGGAAACAACACCCAAACATTTTATGGGGATGAAACGTTTTTCTTCTCTTTCCTTTCAGTTTTATGCAAAAAGCTTTCTTCTGCTGATGTGACACCCTATTAAATATGCATGAAACCCCATTGAGACTGGTCTTATAGCCCACTTCCACTCTCTCTCCTCTCATCTCTTCTTCACCTCAGCATTCAGCCTTCTTACAGTCTAACATTATACTTGCTCTTAGGCCAGTCTCAATGCGAGTTTCACAGAGTCCCATGTATTAATGAATAGAGATGGTGAGAATTTCATAGGAGATAGTTTCACGGGGATGAAACTCTTGTGTACTATTTCCAAAATCTAGATGTGTTGGAAACTGCGCCATGAAACCTGCACTGAGACTAGCCTTACTACCCATGCTTGCGGCTCATCCGTCCATCCTAGCAGTATAGCCTGTTCGCTTGTCTTATCAGCTGGCTTATCAGCAAGCTAGAACAGTATTTTTTCTCATAACAAATCAGTCGACTTATCTTATCAGTCGGCTTTGTAAAAACTTCGTGTCAGCCTCATTAATTTGATCAATGGAGCCAGACATACTCCGTACGTATTTAGTGTCACTAACTAAGGTTTTGGAGTCAACCTGATTAATTTAATCAGCGGTGCGTGGGCGACGGCTAGATAACAGCAGCCACGTAAGAACGAAGAACATGATCGAAGGGACTAGTTAATGCAACCAGAGCAAAATAGCAAATCGGACCGAGTAAAAATCGTGCGTGCTGGAGGGGTCAAAAATAATACCCGAGCTCTCGATAGCTTTTCAGTGGTTTTATGGCAACAGCAAGACATTTCTTTAGTTTGTTGCCTTGTCTTTTTTTTTCCCCCATCTTATAAACATTGTATAATTAATTAGTTATTGCAAAGCACTTTAAAGATAAAGATCAAAGATTATTGAGATATTATCTCTTATAAGGTCGTAAGGGTACCTTAGCAAGGCCCCACCGACTACTAGCAGGGCTGAAGTCACATTCAGCTATTCCCTCAATGCTCTTTTCTTAGTAATCCCTCTGTTACGAGAAGAATTAATTTCTAGAATCTATGCTAGTTAAATTTTCTTAACTTTGATTAACATCATAGAAAAGAGTGAGCGCGGGAGCCAGTTTTTAACCGATAGCAAGGGATTTCAGACTACAAAATGGATCATTAATGTCACTGAGAAGTGAGCACTGTGCGCCGTGTCCAATGCATGCATGCATGCGCCTATTTTTCTTTGAAAGATCCCCAGCTTGTTATTGATAATAAGAAGGGGTAGCAGTGCAACTTGTTTACATGCGCGAGGAGAGCTGTCCCTAACAGCCTAAGCTGCAGGGGTTTAGAGACTCTAAAGCTATTACTCGCTAATTGTTCTTACAACTGTAGAACTTTTCCTCCGCCAAGGACCAGCTGTCGTATGCGCCTATTTCAAAGCCCCCAGTGAAATAAAGCCAATGAATATTTGAAGCGGTGTTTTACGGGTTCACAGCTTCACATGGATCGGTCGGTCCTCGAGGACCCGTCCACACCCCTCCGGACGACGCAAATGGCGTAGTGCTGCCATTAATGTGCACCCAGGACGCAAATCATAGCTCGATATAGTACATTGGAAAGGCATTTTTTTTCAAAAAAATAAAAATATATTAGTCCGTTCGGGAGGACTTAACAATTTTCCCCGCCTTCATCACACAAAAAATATCCCCTCCCCGTCCCCGTCAGTCCCCGGCCACCCTGCCTATATATTCCTCCTTCCTTCACACATAACAGCTCGCTCCGCTGCTTTTTCTCACACTAGAGCTCGTCGTAGCTCTCGCCGCTGCGTTCTACACAACAGCTCGCTCCGCTGCCGCCTTCTCACCTGATCGATGGACGCGCCTCCGGCGGCGGCGGCGGCAGCTCGCCGAGTGCCCCGGCGCCCGCTGCGGGTGTGGGGTGCTGACGATCTTGGCCCTCTTTCGGTGGCCATCTCAGCTTCAGCCCTGCATGACGGCTTTGGGGGCCCCCGTGTTGACGTCCGCGGTGGCCGGGGCCATGCTCGCCAGCGGCGTCACCCTCTCCGTTGGGGTGTGGGTGAGCACGGTGGGCCGCGGCCACCACGGCATTGGCTTCGTCAACCTATGCTTCTCCTTCCTCGCCCTCGCTGTAGCTGTTTCAGAGGGGGGCAACTTCGATCCCCACCTCCTCCTTAAGCTCTACAACGCTTTAGCCGATTGAGGTACGCCGTTCTTCTTCAAAGCCCTCTCCTGTGCTGGCTACCTTTCTCCATTCATGCGCACCGTCGCTCGCCCCTTGCCTTGGCCACGCAGCCCTCTTACCCACTCACTGGGCAGGCAACCCGGATGTACACTCCTCCTCCTCCTCCTCCTTCTTCTCCTTCTTCTCCTTCTTCTTTTTCTTCTTCTTCTTCTTCTTCTTCTTCTTCTTCTTCTGGAAACCTCCGATCCTGCCTTCCTTCTCCGAATGGAGACCAAATGGTCGCTTGGGGGAGTAGGAAATAGCTGCCCGCCAATCAAAAAAAAGAAAAAGAAAAGGAAAAGGAAAAAGGAGATAGCTGCCTGCTGATTGCCTGAATCCGCTGCTGTTTTACTAATTTTGCAGGAGTGGATGCAGGAGGATCCATCGACCTGGTTCAGCGCGGGGGAGAGGGTCTTGCGTCGTCCTTTCTTGTATCGGCTTGTGCTTCTGTTTGTGTCCGGATTCCGGAACTCGCCATGCATGTCGTCTCGTTTCGTGCCAGTCGTTGTGTTACTTAGTTACTCCTATATTACTATGTTACTCCCTATAAACTGCTAGTATTACTTGAGTCGTAGTAGTACTTACATTCCTATCTATATAGGGAAAGCCGGCATGGCCGGATCTTTCACTCATTGAGTCCTTTTTATTACTAGCAACAATCGTCGTCTTAACGACGATTACGTACTACTGCACTGCACTGTTATATTAATTATTCCAAATGACTCAATGACATGTGTGTTGGGGGTAGCATTATAAGTTAGGCACCCCCACTAGTGTTTTCTAGCCCAATTACATAGCTTAGAGAATTGAAATTAGAACTAGAATCCATTTGTAAGCCTCCAAATGGCAGTTTTGTAAATACAATTCCCATCAAGGGGGGAAGATAATAAAATGTCCCCTCCCACCTCCCTATAAAAGGGGGAGAGGGAGAGGGGAGAGGCAGGAGGCTGAGGAGCTGATCACTCTGCTCCTTACCTGCTTGTGCTTTCGGACTCTTATTCTCGCTCTTCGGATTTTGGTGTCCGGTCTAGTACTGGCACGTTGATGTGCAACATCAACACTGGCGCCCACCGTTCGTGCTCGAGATTTTTTCGAAGAGCAAAGAGAGAGAGCAAAGATTTTCAACTAGCAGATACTTCCCCTTCGTCGGTGACAACAACACTTCGTGCCCTCGCGGTGGAGGGCCCGGTCGGGCGGCGCGGGCACCTTCCTCGGCGAGCACCCTTCGCCAGTTGGCGAGGCGAGCAGCACCTCGCATGCCCCACGCTTGCTCGGCCTAGGCAAGCACCCCTTCGTCGATTGGGCAGGCCGAACAACACTTCGTGCCTGCGAACAACACTTCGTGCCCCTCGCGGTGGAGGGTCCGATCGGCCGGCGTGGGCAACTTCCTGGGCGCGCACCATCCGGCGAGGTGAGCAGCACCTCGCATGCCCGCGCTTGCTCGGCCTAGGCAAGCACCCCTTCGCCGATTGGGTAGGCCGAACAACACTTCGTGCCTGTGAATACCACTTCGCGCCCCTCGCGATGGAGCGCCCGTTCAGCCGGCGCGGGCACCTTCCTGGGCAGGCACCCTTCGCAGATCCGCCGACGCGTGTACCACCCCGTGCTCGCGAGCACCACGCGCGGCCCGGGCGAGCTCTTCATCCCGCAAGCTTCCCTGTGCCACGATCTCCCCCGCGACTCCGTACGCCTGCTCGGCGCCGCGCCGTGTACGACGCAGCTGCAAGCAGGCAGGAGAAGCGCGAGACCTCGAGTGGGACTCCGACCTCCAAGACGCCTCCCTCTCTGCCCTGCGACGACACCGCTGAATTCTTCCTTTTCTGTGGTTTTCGGCGAAATTTTTTGGGGATTTTTTGATGAAGCGACTTGACTGCAGTTTGGGGCAAATTTCTTTGGGCAAATCGGTGCTAGAACACATATGAGTAAGGTTAGGGTGATTCGCCCATCTAATCTCTCACTTGAGCGCCGCGAATTTGTGCCTCCCTCTCTTTTTCCTTTTTCTTCCGGGGTTTCGGTTTTCTGAAATTCGTGAGATACTTTCAGTCAGTTTAGAGGTTTGCAGTTGTGGCAGTTTACCCTTGCTTTGCTCAAGTTCCGACTTCCGATTACAAGCTTATTTTGACTTGATTTAGACAGAGCAGTCCGATTACACGTTTATTTTGACTCGATTTAGACAGAGCAGTAACAGGTTAACGAATCTCATGATGAGCTCGATCAGGGCCAGTCTTCTTATGTTATACAGGTACAGTGGCAGTTTCAGCAACTCAAGCTCTAGGCGAGCAAATCTGTACAACAGCAGTAGCTCTTGTTCTTCTCCGGTGGTCGGCTCAACAGCAAGGAGAAGATCCAGCACTGGTGACGAGCAGCATCTGAGTAATGAGAAGAGCAAGCTGCAAGCGACAGCACAAATGCCTTGTGCCTGCTGTGTGTCGCCCTGTTGCAGTATCTGAATTTGCCAACGTATGTTACATTTCTACGTTTCTAATTGAATTCCTCTTTATGCACAATTGTATCTTACATACGGTTGCTGCCTCGCACCTGCACTTCTAGCAGATCACCTTTAATTGCTTACTGCATTTGTACTGGATTACAATTTACATATCTAGTCGATTTGTATACGCTGCAAGAATGTCAATTAGGAGGAAGGCAGTGCCATGATTGCTTTTATAATTGATTGGTGCATACTGCTATTGCCTGATAAATTTATACATAGTATGTAAAAAGGATAAAAAAAGAGTACTTGGAAGTACGCATAAAATCTGATCTCTATTAGTAACCACTAACCAAAGTGCCAAGCTAACTAGCTTTATTTCAGCAACAGCCTCATAAAAAATTTGTAGGCCAGCAGCAGAAGCAAGAATATTGGCGTGGTTGTATGATGTCGTTAGGCTTTACCTTGGTATTCATAGCTGCTAAGGCTCCTCTAGTCCTATTTTGTTCACATATGAGGCATGCTAATTTATATGGAAATTGGTATACAGAGTATCTGACAGAGTTAAGTGCAAATCCTCACTGTAATATTTTTGTTATATCAAAGTAAGTTCTTTTGTTTCACCTTTGAGGACTAAAAGCCACAACATTTAAATCAAATAATCGGTTAAGTACGTGGTATCTGATATTCAGAGTTGAAGTAAACTGTTACCGCTATAGAATATCTTTGGCTCAGCAGTTTCTAATCTTTTGCATGTTTGCCTTAACTGATTGATCATTCAAACAACCTAGACCATCTTTGTGCTTGCATGTGTGTCATATAAATAGTGAAGGCATGACAACTTTTAATCTCTTGCCGCCAAAACTGTTCAGAGCAATGGTTCCTCTGCAGTTTGGGAACTTCTGGCAGCTTGCTGTCCTCCACTCAATAAGGCTACAGCAGATACTAGACGACCTGCCATGGGTGCTCATGTCAGTGATACTCTAGTAGTGCACGTAGGGTTCTCGGGCCAAAGAACTTCTGAGTAGGATGAGTGTAACTGAGTTATAGGCCTATGGTCTTTATCTGTTCATTATTTGAAAATGCGTGCTTGTCTCAGATATACTAGTCCGCTGTTGTGCTAAGATTCGGACAAGAATTTAGAAATCCCCAAAAAATTCACCATCTTTTAGGATTTCCTGAATCTCTCGAAATTAGAGTCAAAAGGTGCTTTACTCTTCATTGTTTTCAATTGGAATAGAACGCTTATGATCGGATGCAGCTATAGTTCGAATTTCGCCTCAAACGAATTTGTTTTGAACAGTTCTCATCAAATTCCAGTATAAGGTACTGCTATTCGTTGTTTCTTGTTCAAGCAGGTCGACGTTTCAATTCTGGGGAGTAATGACGGGAGATATCCTTTGGTCCCCCAACTGTCTTGTGCTCGGCATCCTCGGAGATTTCTATAGCAATAGCATAATCTGAATCACTGCAATCGACTGAAGGAGTAGCTAATCGTTCAGCCTCCTTCCGGTTTGGTCGGCATTTTTGCTTGTTTTCCTGCTGCATTATTGACTGAATCGCCTACAACAGGAATGCAGGTAAGCTGAACAGTATTTACATTCAGAGTTTTTTCCAGCGTGCTGCCATTTTGTTTATAGTCACCATCACGCTAGAGCGAAGCAATTACCTGCCAATGATTACTTCTTGAGCTAATTTGCTTGCTGAGAAGCTCTACCAGGATGATAGAGTGTTTAGTGTGTCCAAAAATTGGAAAAACAGTGCACAAGCTTTTCCTTATGATCTTAATCCTCCGCTGCATTTTTTGCACGTTAATTAGAGCCTTGTGTTAGCCGTTTAGTGATTAATTAATTTGTAATTTGTCACCTTGCCTTGAGATATTACTGTCCATTGGGTCGACACAACACTCGTGGGTATGTGCCTGGTATGTGTGATCTTTCGGTGAATAGTCACATTATTTTGCAAAGTTTACCCATGACGGCTTCAAACTGGTAATATCTCCCCGTTTGCTCAAATATATAGCCATCACCCACCACTTCATTCAACACTGCACCTCTAAAGCTCAAGAAAAGCATCCTTTTACTTTTGACATATCAGCGAATACTACCTCGTCTCAATTTTCTAGAACTGCTAGCTGTTCACTTTCATTACTCAAAAAGGAAGAGAAACAGCTTTCCTGGTCCAGAAAAGAAACAAAGATTCAAAATTTCACAGCAGCGGACCATTTTAAGGGGCTTTCCAGTCTCCGAAAACTAGTTCGCCTTTTTCCGAAAGACTAAAGCTTTCCAAGCGAAATCAATCTTTGCTGGGTTAGAATGGCAGCAAGACAATTTCCATGTAGTGGCTCACCAGGTTTCCCCACGCTTTGGGCTTCCTAAGTGAAGGAAGTGAATTGCCATTTGTTTCATTCAGCTGATTTTTCATTTCTCGCTATTTAAGCAAAGTTTTGGATTCTTCTCCAAATCCGTATATGTTTTCGCTAGTTTGTAGAGAGCTAGCTATTTGGCGTAAGGGCTGCTAGGCTCTTTCGCATTGTTTTCGCACGTCCCTAACCTGCAGGTCTGCTGCTCGAAATTGTCATCGCTATTCGGTCACCGTCGAAATGTCGAAAGCCTCTGGGATCACCCGTCATAAAAAATAGCACTCACACTAAGACAGGTGTTTGAGTGGTTTGGTCTGCTTTCTCCTGAGCTGGAGGTTTCTTGTTCGGTTATTTTGTTCCGAGACGTGAAATTTTCTGAAGTCGGCAACTTTCTGCAATCATCACATGTATCATTTGGCTTTGGATTTCTTATAAATGCTTCCATCATATGTATCATCGCAAAGCCTAAGGGCTTAAGACTTTGACCCTTCCAAAATATGCGAGGGTGAAGTTAAATAAAGAGCCTAATGGCTAAGGTCTTCGACCCTACGGGCACACACGAGGGTGAAGCCAAATATAAAGCTTAAGGGCTAAGAACTTTGACCCTCCGAGCATTTGCGAGGGCAAAGTTAAATAAAAACCTAAGGGCAGAGGACTTTGACCCTCCGAGCATACACGAGGGCAAAGCTAAATAAAGATCTCCCATTCATATGCAACTGCATCTCTCACGTGTGTCGCGACATTCGTCCGAAACATCCATTTACTGCATAAGCATTGTGAACAAGCCGAAAGAGGCGCCTTAACAACGTAAGGCCCCTCATATCAGCAAAAACATATTCAATGAGATCAACCAGTCAGCAGCTATACAAACATATATCCACGTGCATCGTTCTTGATCTCTACGTGCATAATAGTACCAAAAGAACTGCATAACTTTAGGTTGCCAAAGATTACGAACCGAAGCACAATGCTAAAGGGTGCCCAAACAAAACCATCAAGAGCTAAAGCACTGTTTGCTTTTCGCTTGCTAGAGCAACATCTGCATAGATGTAGATTAGATGTATGCACAACGAATGTAAAGTTGTCAAACTGCAATAAAGTTCTATTCTGGGCGTCTGGGCCTCAGCGAAACAGGGTTCGCTGCCTGCCTAACGAACAGCCGCGAAAGCCAAGGCCACCGAAGTATTTAAATTTTTTCCTCCGAAATTCGGCTTCCAAAGAACCAAAGCACTTAAGTCAACGTCTGAATACTCGTCTTGGGCTCTAAAATACTGGCAAAGTGGTAGGCAGGATGTGAGACCCGAAACCCGGGCAACATCTCCACTAGGGGTATTTCTAAAACATCGAAAAGCATCGCGCACAGATACCCTTTCGCTTTGACGAATTGTTGGCTTGGGACCTACTGCAGACTGAAAATTTCGCAAATGGTGAATCATGGGTCCAGTACGAAACGGATCCAGGAAGTCCTCTGCATGTCGGATGCCTAAGCTGCTGAGCAAAGGGGTAACCCAAAACCATCTTCTCGCGCATCAAGAATCGGTGAAGACGGTCTGGCCTTCCGAAGCAGCTACGGTCGGAGCGACCAAGGGCCAAAGAGGAACAACAGGTTTTTGTGAACAACAAAAATAAAATAATAATAAATAAAATTCTCGGGCATGTGCAAAAGGTCACGAGAGGTGCTCCTGCCGTTGCCCCAAAATGACGCCGGCTTCTAAATGAGAATTGTGCTGCTGCAGTCGCGCCAAAATAATATAAAAATCAGTCGCGTCAAAATAATATAAAAATCGCCGAGGGGCTCATTTCTCCTTTATTCGCCCCTCGCCTTGAAAAGGTTTGGGGGATTGGCACCAAAATAATATAAAAAATCGCCGAGGGGCTCATTTCTCCTTTATTCGCCCCTCGCCTTGAAAGGTTTGGGGGATTGGCGCCAAAATAATATAAAAATCGCCGAGGGGCTCATTTCTCCTTTATTCGCCCCTCACCTTGAAAGGTTTGGGGGATTGGCGCCAAAATAATATAAAAACCGCCGAGGGGCTCATTTCTCCTTTATTCGTCCCTCGCCTCAAAAAGTTTGGGAACTGGCGCCAGAATAATATGGAAATTGCAGAGGGGCTCATTTTCCTCTATTTGCCCTCGCCTCGAAAGCAATGTTGCCCCCCGTAGCTTCCGAGAAACGGCAACATCTTCCTTGCGAGACGCCAAAAGTCCAAGCGAACTCTATCTGCATGTGAACTTAGGAAAGCCAAAAGTGCCGAATTGATTGAAGTTGTGAAAACTAAGAGTAGGATCATCCTTGCGAAAAAAAAATTAATTTAGAGTTTTAATGCCAAAAACAAATGGTACAGAAGCTATAAAGTAAGGTATTGGAAATTAAACTGGCTGCACGACTTGCCATAATTTATATGACCAAAATATTCTAGCATCATACGGTTTTGCTTGCTTGCCAAGAATAGGCGAAAAGCTATCTCCGCCGTTTGGGAGGAAGTCACCGGCGGAAAAGCGGGTTCTTCCACGAGTTTTCGCTTGGCTCAGTTTCCCTTCTGATTGAAAGGCAGGGAGATAGCTAGAGCATGGCACGTACATTCACAGGCATGTTCGTATGTAACCGGTCCAACTTCGGATGGAATAAGACCCAAACGCTTGTTGCTTGCAAGGCTAAGGCCTCGCAACGGCCGTGAAACGAGTCATATTTCACTACCAAAGGTGAACACCGTGATTGCCGAAAACTACACTGCCCAAAGCGCGCGTTACAAAAGCAATAAGTCCTGGAGATCCTTCTGAAAGCCATCTTCCACAAATTGAGCAAGTAGCGAAAATCCCTTCGCACTAGCGAACACCCCTTCACCGCTTATAACGTCTTTTGGCCATATCTTTGACTCACGAAAGGCCCTCCTCTTAGTAAAAAAGCGAACCACCCCTCTGAAGGAAAATCTTCGCTTACGAAAACCAAGAAGCAATTCTCCGTCGGCACTTTCGACATTCTCGCCAACACTTCGGAGCCAAGAAGAAGTCAATTGGTATCTTCGATTTCACCCCAACAATATTCTAGAGCGAAGCGATCGCCGTCACCATCTTTACAAGAATCCCACAAGCGCCAGCCAAAGAGGGATTGGCGCAGAGCGTATTGGACAAGCAAATCGCTCAAAGACTGAAGGCTTGCCTGCGCTCGACAATAAAGATTTGGAGACATGTCATCATCCCCCTCTACGACCACTTCATTCATGTCAACCACTTCGCCCGCTTTGATTGAGTTGTGCGAGGACAAGGTCATCGACACCACCGAAGACAAGATGAAGACTAGACAGAGGGAAAAATAGTCCCTAGAAAGTTTATGTATAAACGAAATAACTGAGAAATAATTGAGTTGTAATTGGTCTACAGTTTGTGTTTAGCTATTAGGTCATGTACTATCGATCAAAACCAAATAGCTGAGGGGCTACTGTTGGGGGTAGCATTATAAGTTAGGCACCCCCACTAGTGTTTTCTAGCCCAATTACATAGCTTAGAGAATTGAAATTAGAACTAGAATCCATTTGTAAGCCTCCAAATGGCAGTTTTGTAAATACAATTCCCATCAAGGGGGGAAGATAATAAAATGTCCCCTCCCACCTCCCTATAAAAGGGGGAGAGGGAGAGGGGAGAGGCAGGAGGCTAAGGAGCTGATCACTCTGCTCCTTACCTGCTTGTGCTTTCGAACTCTTATTCTCGCTCTTCGGATTTTGGTGTCCAGTCTAGTACTGGCACGTTGATGTGCAACATCAACAATGTGATCCGCTAGCTCCCGCATTTTTTTAATTTGTCACGCCTCGAGTCCCCCGCCAAAAACTTCGAGAGTCAACACCGATCTCGACCGTCAACCGGATCCAAACCCACCATCCGTACCTGCTGCCGATCCTTCAAGAACCCCACCATCAACATCGAAACCAGCAGGATCTCCGCCACAAACAAGTACACCAGTCTGTGAGCCTGCTCCGTCCCCACCGCCACAAACAAGTACACCAGTCTGTGAGCCTGCTCCGTCCCCACCACCACAAACAAGTACACCAGTCCGTGAGCCTGCTTCGTCCCCACCACCTCAAGACATGGAAGCATCGCCTTGGACACCACCGCCGCCACCAAAGAAGACCCAAGAAAAACCCACCAAGAAGAGGAAATTTTCTATTCCCAAATTGGTTTCCCCATTCGAGCCGAAGAGGAAAAACACCGGCACCGCCAAATTTTTAGAAGGGATTGCGCTTTCTCGCAAGTCAACTACCGTGGACTTAGCTGAGCAAGAGAAGGCAGTAGAAGAAGCAAAGATCCGAGCTCTAGAGATAGTGAGGCCAACATGGGATGACTATGAAAATGTCCCAGATAAATATGTACCCGGCAGGCCTCTACTGAGTTGGGAACAACTCCAAAAGCTTCCGCCTGGTATAAAAAGACTTCATGACTGGTACATGCGAGCGGCTCGAGTCGGGATCGACGCAATCCAAGTGGACATACCACCACCGCTTTCATAAGTGAACGAGACACGGCTTTCGTTACTTTTGAGGACATATGGTTGATGTTTAACCTTAAGCGGCTCGACGTTCAGCTCGTCACGCTATTTGCATTGTAAGTGTACCTCTCACACTAACATAAACTTTCGTTTATTATTATTGACTTCTATCTTGTGCCTTGCAGAATGCAATATGAACAAAAACGAGTTAGTGTATGCGGTCCCGCACCAAACAAGAATGACTTCAAAAGGACTGGGTACCTAAGCCCCAAAAAAATTTGCGAAATGAGCACACCTTCCGAATTGGTGACGACAAATGACGAATTGAAGGGGTTATCAAAGAAAGATAAAGAAAAGAGAAAAAAAAAAGATTTGGAGAAGGATCATGAGACTCACTACGCCACATACATAGGCAATGCATTGCTCCAAACAAACACAGGGGAATGCGTAGTTGCCCCTTATAACTTTAGGTAAGTATGGGTTCATATGCATACATCGGCTTAAGTATCGGTTTATATAAATGCATGACAACTCGGTTTCGATCTTGCGCAGCGACCACCGGATATGCTTCTTCATTTATCCTAGAGACGGAAGGGTGCTGGTCTTGGACTCCGCCGACTACCCACCTAAAAGATATGCAAAATTCCAAAGCATCATAGAACGGTAAGTCGACAAAAATGTAGCATGCATCTTTTAATCGATGAGAGTTTAAGATTGCTGCTAACTGATTCTTTTTGAGATCATAGATGTTGGAGATTCTATAAAATAAGAGGTGGAGTGTTTGACCCGTCTTTAGCGGGAAGGAAATACAATTTTTTCACAAATGGCCGGTATGTAAATTTATTATGAATCAATATCGGGCATGTTACATATATAAGATGTTATTACAAGTAAATAACTCTAAGCAATTTATGTAGTGCCACAAGCAACCAATCGGTTCGCCGTGACCGCTGGATTCTACACGTGAGTTCATGAGAACGGCCGGACGGTACATCGGGAATCCTAAGGTAACACTAATAGTAACGTTTGTATTTATATCGTTAAAAATGTAAATTTATTTAGACGCATGGAAATATATATAATGCTTACAAACTTCCTTTTCAGGCGTATCAAGAAGCGGACTCCCATAACTTCGACGAGCTAACTATGTATGGAATAATTGAGGATCTCTGCTCATTTATCATGAGAGAAATTATTCCTTCGGAGGGGAAATTTCACCACTCGGAAAGCGCCTTTTAGCGAGGCCGAGTTCAGAGCGCTTAGGGATATTAGCGCTCTGAAATTAAGTCGAAATGATTATTAGAATCCTCTCTAATGTAAATTTTATTATCACATGGTGGCCAAAAACAATTTTGATGTAAACAATGTATAGCGTAATTAAATTGTTAATGATGTATATATGTATATAAGTATTGTATGGTATAATTACTTTTTCTTAATGTATTTGTCATAATTAAATAGTCTTTGCATTGATCATAATAAGGGAGAAAGATGAGGGGAGAAGGGAGGAAGATGAGGGGGGTAGAGAGGAGGGAGGGAGGAGGTGAAAGAGGAGGGACAGAGAGGAGGGAGGAAGGGGGACAGGGGGGCGCTAACTGAAAAAATTAAAAATTCAAATGAATTTGGGCGGGAAAACATTAACACTGGCGGTTTACCTAACAAAACCGCCTGTGGAAATTCCATTTCCACTTGGCGGTTCCTTAAGTGAACCGGCATTTCCACTGGCGGTTCCTTATGTGAACCGCCTTGTGAAAAATGGATTTCCTCGGGCGGTTTTCAAGTAACCGCCAGGTGAAAATGCAACATTTTCATCGGCCTCTTGCACGCGGCGGCCAAAACGCCCGTGGCAAGGCCTCTAGAACCGCCTGTACAAATGCTTTATGTACTAGTGACTCATGCGGCTTCCGCTGCATCATATGTGAGATTGAAACGCGCTCCTCGGCCAGCGGCCGCGAACAGGCCTGGTACACCCCTGTGCTGTGCTGTGTGCACTCCTATCTTATGTGTGTACTCCTGTTAGTTTTCTTTTTTTGGGAAACAGTACTTGTTAAGTAGTTGTGACCAGAGCACCAACCAGGACATGACACGGCGGGTCCAGGGCTCGACGTACTCCGAGGCCACCGGCGCGCTGCACGTGGATGGATGGGACTGATTTGATGGACATAGCAGCTTCTTCTATTCTACTGTACGTAATGTACCACAATGATGGCCATGGCGTGTTAAGGGAACTACAAAAGATCAACGGTAACGAAGGGAAGTCAATGGTGGCGAAGGTTTTTTCTCTTGATTTTTCCTCAACCTGTATCGATTTCGAACCGGTACTTTTGTTGGTGGGAGCCCGGCCCGTCCCTGATGATCCTTTGAGGTGACCTCGGCCGTCCGTGAGCCTATTTTCTGTTCCTGCTAGGAGTAGATTTTTTTTTTAATAAACCTGCTAGGAGTAGTTGTTCCCTTCGACTTTGTTTGCCTACTTCCGGTGTTGCCATCTATTTCGCTGGTGAAGGTCTTTTAAAAAAAAATTAAACACAGGAGGGCTGGGATTTATATATATTACGTATTAAAAACATAAAAAGAGTATGTGTATAAAGATAACAGCTCAGGAAACAAAGAAAATTATTAAGATCACACAAGGGTGTCTAGCCGTAAGTCAAACGAAGGCTGATACTTGTTCGTCTTAGCTCTTAGCTTAACTAGAGCTAGTTCTTTTCTTAAGGAGAGATGGCTACAATACAATATAAGAAATCGAGCAGGTACGGTTTCATTCGTTTACGTTCACACTCTTATTCTTCCTCTACAGTACGTTTTTCTCTCGACGCCTCTTGGCTTGGGTTTAATGTAGTAATTTCCTTTATTAAAAAAGATTATTATAATTTGTCACGTCATGACGTGCTAATTTTGATCTAGATAGATATATATAGCATGCATACGATGATCCACATCCTGCCATCCATCATGATACCCTGCGAATCTAGTGGTGGTTTGTTCGCATCCGTTAAATCTTGTAACATGGATGGATATCCATACCCATTTCTAGTATGGTTACTAAATACTAAATAGAACCCAGTACTGCAGCTGTGGGTCGGCTTGGTGCCATGGTCTGTGTGTGTGTAGAGAGAGAGAGAGAGAGAGAGAGAGAGAGAGATCATCGCAAAAAAAAAAAAAAAAAAAAAAAAAAAAAAAAGAGAGAGAGAGAGAGAGAGAGAGACGACCGGTCGATCGCTGGCTGCGTGCCTCCCGCGCAGCATGCATGCATGCATTTGTCCATATAAAAAATGTGTAACAATAGTCTCTTCACACGGCCCCGCATGCGTTCCCGCCCTCACACGACACATGGAAACACAGCTAGAGGCTAGAGCCTAGAGCTCGCTCCAGGCCAGGCGTTGCCGTCCATGCATGCCGTTGCCAGGGGCTCAGCTGGATCGATCGGAGGCCAAAGAAAGCGCGGCGGCCTGCTTCGTGGAACGCATCGCATGCGCGCGCACAGTGCCGCGCCTTGGCCTCTGCTCGACGTCCGTGCCGTTTCCTTACGTACCGTGAAAAGCAGCTAGACCTGACGCGTGCATGCATGGGCACGCGCGCGCAGATGCGGACAATGGAGCCGGCCGGCCGCAGCAGCAGCAGCAGCAGCAGCAGCAGCTTCAGGCCTCGTCACGGGCGCGTGTAGTGCTGTTGGTTCGCCGCGCCGCACACGGTGCCGGTGCGCTCGACCGCCGACATGCGATCGTGCGCCAGTGGTGTTTGCATTGCCACCGATTGGACGTACGTCATGGAAAACAAGCTAGGGATAGGGCGGGCGGACGGGCGGGCTACGGTCGTCCCGCTCCCGCATCTGGGCAGTATATTCATCTCGAGTGACGACCCATCCCGTATCTGCTAGTATTACGTAGTACCAGTACCAGAAGATTAGGCCAAGGGCTAGGCCTCTACTGGGCTTGACGTGACCTGGAATATATTAATAATAATATTGGGTTTGGCAGCGCCTGATGTACGGAGCCACCTGTGAACCGTATAGCGTGAACAGCAACGACCATCTGGTTTGCCACTTGCCAAGGGGAAAGCAGTAGTTTAATTTATGGCAATGTGTGAATCGATAGATTATTGTCTTTTTGTCCGTACGGGTATCATGATAGAATCTTCTTGTCCTAACGTTATGGTCACGTACTCATCATATTCTACAGTCGACGACAATGATTAATTAAGGACGTGGGCCCACCTCTTGCTAATCCAAGTCGGGGAATGATACGGTGATGACAATAAATAATCCCTCCCTTGCTTCATGTCACCCTGCTTGGTTAATTCGGTCATCAATGTAGTAGTAATCCCTTTGTAACCCAAGACAAGATCGTCCAGAGTGTTTGATGACCATCGTCCCCTCATCAAACACTTGGGCAGGCAGTGCCCACGGCCATTGATTAAATCACATCCGGGTCTGGCACAAGTCATTGGAATCTACGCAGTCGATAGGATTATTCGCTCTGTTCGTTTGTTTTATCATCAGCCGGCTTATCAGGCCGTCAGAACAGAACAAATCAGCCGGCTTGTCATCGAGCTGGACTGCTACCCCGGCCGGCCGCCACAAAAGTGGTGATGGCAGGAGGGCAACCGCTCATGTTCGCCCCCGATCCACCGCTGCACATAGCTTCGCATGTGAGATGCACGCATATACTCTTTCCGTATAGGAAAAGAAATTTGTTTTGGACAAGGTTTGGGTCAAACATTAGGAAAATAAATCATGAACAACTTTTAAGTTGTTGAGTTTAGAAATGTAAAAACCATATGGATAGATTTGTCTTGAAAAATACTTTCATAAAAGTATAAACATATCACTTTATGATGAATGTTTTTATAAAAATATAAAGTTAAAATTATACTTTGGAGATCGTGTCACCGTCCAAAACGACTTCCAAATCCTATACGGAGGGAGTATAGTGATTAATTAAGGGACGTGAGCCAGCTCTTTCTAATCCAAATCGCGGATACATACGGTGTCGACAGTTGCTGATCCATAGCGATCGTGTCAGCCTGGTAAATAATAAAATCAATGGAGTTAGACTTAGACCGCACGCCTACGTACAGTGTCACTACCTAGCAGGCGCATGGGGTTTTATTATTCGCAACGATGAAGGATTGGCTATCCTAGCGAGAGCAGGGAATCTTGGCTCAGTACATGATGCGTTGTTGGCCGAGACTATATGGTGTGCAAGCATGCTCTGGAAGCTGCGGGGTACTTTGGCATTTCGTAGATTGCGACCGATGAGACGGACTCATCTCACAGCTGAAGGAAGCAATTACCTCGTCGGCCAGGCTTGGCGGTTAGTGGTGACCAGAGACTATAGCATTTGTAGTTTCACTTGGTGGACAGGCCATGTTTTGGCCGGCCAGGAGCAAACTCTAAGAGTAACAAACACAATCCTTCGGCTTAAACGTGAATCAAGTGCTCTAGGAATTGAAGAGCAGGTTGGAGAGCTCTCTATTACAGTTTGGAGCCTCAATCTCTCAAAAATTTGAGTGGAAATCACAGGGAGAATGTTGAGGTGCTCCAATGAAAGAGGGAGGAAGGAGAGCTTCTCTGGTTGAGCACAATGGGAAAGGTCAAACTTGCCATTGGGGGATGGAATAGGGAGAAGGTAGACATACCCCCTGCCAAAAGTTTGTGTTGTGGCTAGGTTTTAAGGATGTTTTGGTGGATTTTTGAGCACTCAGTTGCACATTTAAGTTTGAATATTGTGTGCCCATTTATTATAGTGCAGCTTTTCCTAAACTCAAATTCAACAGATAAAAGAATTTAAAGGCCTTACGTCGATTGCCGCATTTAAGAGATTAAAGTGGGAGAGACTCCTGAAAAGAACCTGTGTCCACGTCGTTTAGAATGATGTGGGCCATCCGATTAGGCCACTTGACGGTCAAGATTTGGCTCCTTTGATTCTGTTAGAAGCTAATTAATCTTGTAGAAGCTGATTTAACTCCCATGAGCGGATTCTACCGGAATCGGAATCCTGCCCACCTTCTCCTTGTTTTTCCTTCGGCTTCTGCTTCTGCTCCGAATTCGTCCAGGCCAATATATACTCGCTTCTTGCAGCTTCTCCGAACTCCAAAAAAAAAAAAATGGAGAGGAACGCCTCCTTCCTCCCGTCCTCTCTCCCTCCCGACCCCGACCCTGGCCTGCGGCGCCGACGCGGCGACGCCGCCCCCGCCTCCCACCTTCCCGTCCTCTCCCTGTCTCCCCCCACCTCTCCATCTCCCTCTCCCTTTCCATCTCCTCCTCTCCCGTCGGCGCGGCTGCCGGCGGTGGGCGCGAGGCGGCGGCGGATGCGAGGCGGCGGCGCCCCTGCAGTCAGCGCGCAGGCGTGGGCGGGGCTCCGCGGCCCCCTCCCTGTCCCCCATCCTCCGTGCTCCATCCTCCGTGCTTGCTCCTGAGCGTCTACTCCCGCTGGTGAGGTTGTGCTCCTCTGGTCGACGAAACCCTAGGTGCCAATACAGCGGCGGCGGCGACGAGGCTCGACGGTAACTCACCCTCTTCTCCTCCTCCTCCCATGATTTTTTGCTGCACGTGAGATTTGGGTAGATCTTGGTCGGACGACGCAAACGAGCAAGGCAAGGTCGCTTTCACCCTAGATATATTGTTTTTCCTTTATTTTTCTTATCAATCTCTGTGGTTATACTCAATTTGTTTGCGTTCTGTAGGTTTGGCGTGCTTGTTTCGACTGGAGAAGAAAATTATTGCACCATACATCTGAGCACGTGACCATATCAGTGATATTTGTTTGATTTCTTACTGTGCGTCCCTGATAATTGTTGGTCTGCTGTTTCGATCTTGGTCACCTGCAATGATGAGCGTATTTTTGTCTTGGTATATTTTATTTGAGGGAATAGGATGCTGCTGTGATGACTACATCATAAATATTCTGTTTAGCGTTTGATGTGATTACCATGAGCTATCTTTGCACATTGCATATCTCTTTTCTTTCTTACTGTAACTGAGGCAATACAGGCAATGATTACGACCAATATTGTTTCTATTTTTGCCATCTCTTTCTATCTGTTCCATGGTAATTACGGCAATGATCAGTTGGCCATTTCTATTTAATTTAAGAGTTCAAAGCTGGACAAGCTCCTAAAAAGAACCTGTGTCCACGCCGCTTGGAATTAGGTGGGCCATCTGATTAGGCCCTTTCACGGTCAAGATTTGGCTCCTTTGATTCTGCAGAAGCTAATTAATCTTGCAGAAGCTAATTTGATTCCTATGAGTGGATTTTGCCGGAAGCGGAATTATGTCCAGCTTCTTCTTGTTTTTTCTTCGGCTTCTGCTCGGTTATGATCATTGCTTGTGATGCCAATGATGATGTCATTGTGCAATCTGAGCTTCTGTTTATTACATGTGGAGTGATAGCTTTTGATTATTGCCTAGGATCATTGCTTTTGATGTCTGAGCACATGTCCTATTCCCAAAGATTAGATTATTCAAAACTTTGCTTATCTGCGGCCACTTTTTGGTTCTTATTGTTCTTTTGACATTTTAGTACAGTTATATGTGCATTTCTGTTCTTCTAAATCAAGTGCAATGCATGGAAGGCTGAAGAAAAAATAACAAAGGTCATTGTTTTCTTGCTTTGGAAGTTCATTATTACAGTTTTATGCAGGTAAATTATTAACATCGCGTTTTTGCTTTTGTTTTGGTTTCACAGGCTATGATCTAAGAGGAGTAACTTTATTCTCCTTTATTCATTTAGCAAGTATGAATACATGTTACAAGGATCATTACATTAACTTTGGAATCTACCCATCGAGGCGAGTACTCTTGCTCTACAATTCAAATTACTACCTATGATATATGTTTCAGACTCAGGAATAGAAACATAGTTGTCCTTTTATTTAATTTATTTTCCTCTCTAACTAGGAAATATGGTGTCTGTCATTTCGATACAACTTTGATCCTGTCATTTCGATACAACTTTGATCCTGCTTGAACTGTCATTATTTGTTGGTTATCCCATTTGGTTAACCTAGCCATGAATTTGAGTGTCATGATTCACTTAATTCAGGATGAACCTTATGAGTCAGGTTAAGAAATATCTTTATTATTTCTGAATTAGTGTACCAATTCCCACTGTTTGTCTGATTGTTACGAAATCGAAATACTCGAATATTGCTTCAAGTTGCCTTAAAGAGTAAAAGACGTCTCTCCATCCTTTGTTTTCATACACGGTTATCTCACACATTCATATATAGATTTATACTACTATTTGTTATGGGAAAATAGTTTCAGGTTCTTTCCTTAGTATTCTCGATTTCCCTCCAGGTTCATGGTAGATGCCCTTTTAATGCCGGTAACTGAGTTATGCATCAGCTCTATCAGTGCCAATT
The DNA here is from genome assembly GCA_015844335.1 of Chrysopogon serrulatus. Classification (NCBI taxonomy): domain Eukaryota; kingdom Viridiplantae; phylum Streptophyta; class Magnoliopsida; order Poales; family Poaceae; genus Chrysopogon; species Chrysopogon serrulatus. The sequence continues at coordinate 57,945 of JADLZL010007618.1, read as the reverse complement.
AATATATACTTTCTTCCTGTTTCTCTTGTGCTAAACAGCATGTGGGTTGTCACACAACTTCACCATCCTTTTAAGCGATCAGTGCCTATGCTGCATATTTGATACTCAAACAATTTGAAACCAACTTTGTAGTTGCACATCTTCGGTTCCTACTACTTATTTAGCATACGAAGTTACATATCAGCTCGTGTCTCAAAATCTCATTTCATTTGTTTTGATATATCGTACATGGTTATCTCACACTTTCTAAAGTTAATTTATATTGCTATTTCTTATGGGAAAATAATTTTTATGTTCTGTCCTCACTATTCCCTATTTCCCTGCAGGTTCATGGGAGATGCCCTTTAGTTCTGGTAACTGAGGTATGCACTAGCTTGAGCTTCAGCTCTATCAGTGGCAATTAATATATACACCTTCCTCCTATTTCTCTTATGCTCAACAGCATGCGGGTTGTCACACACCTTGATCATCCTTTTAAACGGTTCGTGCCCATGCTGCATACTTGATACTGAAACGATTTTAAAACCAACTTTGCCTGTTACAACATGATCAGCTCATATAATTTCCATAAATATCCAAACTGAGAAGGTGATACCATTTTCTTTGATTTTCTATTTGGGTTGCCGATGAAATTGGATGCACTGAGTGCTTCTGTTTAACGCATCTCAAACATATTCGTAATGCCACATGTATTGCAGGTTCTCTTGCATTGGTTAGTCTTAACAAACTGGATGGTTATATTTTAAGTAAGCAGAGCAATCTATGTTTATAGCTAATTGCTGCTTACGAGGCCTTCAATAGGTTAGGTTTTAATTTTTCCTTATCCTGCTGCTTACATGTTAATTATGAGGCTGTCATGGCCTTTGATGGATCATGTTTTGATTTTTGCTATCCTCTTGCTATATATATACCTCAGTATATGCTCTTGTTTTTTTTTTTAAGTGGCCACACTATAATGCTGAGATCTGAATAGTCTTAGGCTATCTAATTTGCCTTTTTTTTATATGGGTATCTTATTGATAGCATGCTGCCACTATTACTAATAGCCTAGCTTTTGTATATTGTTCGGAGTTATTAATAGTGCAATTTTCCTTCCTTGGTCAAGAGTATGGAACCTGCTGCTATAGCTACAGAGGGTTACCGTTTCCACACGTAGGCTATAGCTACAGAATTTTGCTACTGTTACCATGAATTATGTGATCTTGCCAGTGCTAAATAAAAATCACAGTGCTTCAGTTTTATTAGCACACCATTTCCCATCTCTATTTTTTTGATTAATGGCCACAGAAATGAAATTAGCTACTGCTAATATTTACAGGCTCATACCTGCAGTTAAGGTGCATTTTATTGTAATCGATGTGTTCAGCTTCTTTATCCTTTGATTTGTGAGGTCTTTTTTAGTTCCTTAATCCTGCAAGTTTTCTAATCTTGTTGGATTTACTTTTGAGCCTGGATATGTACAAAGCAAATTGGGCCTCCTGCCTTGGTAGGTTCTTCTCCTATTCCTCCTGTCTACTCCACGTTCCAGATTATACCTAACCAGTTAGGATAGCATGAAGTTTTTCTTGAAAGAGTTCTCATCCAATTAAAATATGGCACATCAATATAGAAGTATGGAACCTGAATTAATTTGCTGATATTTTTACTCATTTGCAGTTTTAAATAAATACATTCTCCTTAACCATATTTATTTTGCCGTCATCCCTTTTCATTTCATCTACCTAAAACATTTTATGGATTGCAGGAAAGAATCCCTCTGTGGTTTTGAATGCATTGCCTTTTAGCCTCATTTTGATTGGTGCATCAAAAGAAGATAAATACCACAGATAAATCTGCAAGGTTACAAGGATGCACAGCTTGCAAAATTTTTACATTAATTGCAATTAGGTTGTGCAGGTTTTATTCAAAGAGTTAGGTTGGAACATGAAGATACTGAGGTACTTACTTATTCACGTGATTGGCTCCTGTTTTTCTTCACATAAAAACCTGCATACTGCTTGGACAGCTACATTCAGATATAACTTTTCTTATACATGCAGATGATTTCTGTATTTTCACTGTGCGAAAACAAGATTCTGCAAATTAATGACTTGCATTTCGGCGATGCAAAAATTAGATTATGCATGCTTGCAGGCCCCACCGTGACTGCGTAGTTTAACTCTATTATATCTTGGACTCATTATGTCCTGTTGATCACTGCATTAAAATAACAATATTCCTCCTAGCAATTCAATGTTATTGTCAACAGGCTCCACTTCAAGTTCCAATTCCATTACTCCAAGTTGCTTCCTACATATGTTATTGTCGATAGGTCATTTCACTGCGACATGACAAATTTGATAGAATCCTGGCAATGCATTTTTTTCCCTAAACTTTTTATAGGCACAAAACTTATCGACAAACTGCAGTATGAATATTTGCCACTAATTGAAGCTAGCAGGTCAGTGACCTACCTTCTCAAAGTGCTGATAGTTTTCCTAAACTCTATATTTTGTTCCATGCAGTGTATCATTTTGTTCCAGCTCTTTCCAGAGATTCCACAAGTGCAGTGCTATGTATCCTTTGTCTCACAGTAACAGATTGCAATCAGTTTAATTCTACAAAATAAAGATATGTGGCTTTCTTCCGTCAGCATCTTGGTAATGCATTTTCCCATATGATAAATTTGAAATGCTTTAATACCATTTTCTTTTAATAGATACAAAATTTGATAGAGGAACAGTGTCATAATCATTTGACACTCATTGAGGCTAGCAGGTCAGTCAGCTACCTTTTCAAACTGCTCATAGTTTCCCTATACTCTATATTTTTGTCGCCACTGCCGTCGCACTGTGGATATATGCGTATTCAGTCAATGCAGTTTATCATTTAGTTCCACCTCTCTTCTGAGATTACACAGCTACAGGTGCGATGCATCTTAGTTTTGGACAACACAGGTTGCACTTTGTTTAATTGTACAAAATAAAGATACACAACTCTCTTGCATTTTACAAAAGAAAAAGCCATATCACTTGAGATTCACTGTCATGCCTTGCAGATTTATTATCATCCTGTCGATGCATTTTTTCTAATATGATAAATTTGAAATGCTTCAATTGCATTTTCTAATATTTTTTAGGTACAAAACTTGATCGAGAAACCGCAGTATGATCGTTTGCCCCTAACTGAAGCTATCAGGTCAGTGACCTACCCTGTATGTTTGTTATCAGTAGTCTCGCACAGGATGCATACCTATTTTGTCAGTACAAGGTTCTGAAAATTTTTTCCGATATCTTTTCAGAGCTTTTTTGAATATGTACATCGCAGGCAATTATCATTAAGTCAAGTCAATATGACAGATTCATGCACCTTTGGTGAGCTATAATATGTAATACTAATATTTTCCCTCGCATCTGTGTTTTCCCTTTACAGAACCAGCAATTCCTACTATTTTGCAATGCTGCCCCTTATGTGTAAAAACCATACTTCGGTTGTATAGAACCTCATTCTTGAGTTCTGTGATCAGCATTTCTTTTATAAGGTTAATTAGCTCATAAAGTCCGCACTACGATGCATGCTAGCTACCAAAATTGTACACAAATTTGTTACGATTATCCCTTTCAAATGTACTTTCGTTTTTCCTGTACATAAAATTTTCCATGACATTGTGCTTCATATCATTCAAATCCTTCGACAAGAACTACTCCATGTATACTGGCTTGCTTTTGCTAGGCGCGCAGGAGCTTGGCGCTTTGCACTAGTCCTTTTATAATTGGGGGCTCCACCATCATACGTATCAGCCTCCTTTTCATTCTACCTATTTGTTATCTCAATAAATCTTATTAGTTCACTAATTATATGGTCATTATCACCAAAACCCACATTAGAGCTTCATTACACTTACAACATTTGTGTGCCTCTATATTGTCGGATCAACTATCTCCCATAATCTCGTGGGGAGACAATCCTGTGAGAACTTGTGCAAATCCAGTGAACCGTTGAACATCTCATATGTTGAACTCCTTCCAATAATATACATCTCAAGCGGTAATGTGCCAATGCTATAGACATCACATTGAGTTGAGATAGAAGAACCTTCACCATGCTCTAACTGTGCCAAAAGAAGGATTATTCATCATGCCATTTTTTATAGGAACTAAGAATAATAATGAACAAATACCAAAAATAACAATTACATTTTACCTGTAGCAACATAACCAATTACATTTTGCTGGTTTTACTAGCACTTTCTAGAAATATCTATAACTCCTATAATCCTACCCCCACTAGCCTATTTCTCAGCCTCCTGATTGGTTGAGAGCTTAGAGATGAGGTCATCATTATGTTCTGGCTTCTACAGTGTTCGCTACTACCGTCCCTTGAATGCTACAAGCGAACTATTCAGTCATCTCCGGCCCTGTCTCTTCCCCTTCTCCATACGTCCAATGACACGCATTAAGGCCTAATAAGAAACTGTCATCACTCATCACCTTCGGACCTGCTCATCTATAAAGTTGCAATTGGAGACACAGCCGCACGGATGAGCACAGACAATACAAGGTGGTCGAGAGGAGCATAACGATGGGGTCTGACTTCTCATCTTCGTCGCTCACCTCTCGCCACCTCGAGATCGAGACTCTCCACGCCAACACCCTGCACATCCAGAGGAATACTGCGATCTCCTCGTGCCATCCCGCGTGAGCTCCCTCGAGACCTTCCCGTTCTCTTTTTCGTCCTCATCTGACTAGAGTTGGATGCCGCAGGGTGCCCTCGTGGTCGGCGCGTACATGGAGAAGAATGATGCGGCGCAGAGGCCGCCATGCCACATAGCCGCTCACTCGGTCTGTGGAATAGAGATGGAGAGGACCACGGTTTTTCTTACCGATCGGTAACCGGCCGGTAAGGCGCGGTTATCGACCTTACCGGTCCACACCGGTTCGGTTTTGGACCCAAGACAAAACCGTTAGGGTTTTTCAAATTTGAAATTTGAATTTGAAAAATGAAAAATTCTAAAAAATTTATAAAAATAGTTCATGATTTATAGAATTCAATGGTGTCAAAATTTTTCAAATTTGAGTTCATTTAGTATTTATTTTGACCTTTGCAAGTTTAAAAAAGAAAAAAAAGAAAAGGCCGCGCCCATTAAGGCCCATCAAATCATGAAGGTCGAAAAATATACTAAACGCACTCAAATTTGAAAAATTTTGACATCATTGGATTCTATAAATCATGAAGTATTTTTAAGAATTTTTCTAGCATTTTTTTTAAATATTTTTCATTTTTCATTTGAAAAATTTTGACATCATTGGTTACCGACCCAGTGCTCGTTCTTACCGCCGGTAAACCGGTCTAACCGACCGGTAAACCGGTTCTTACCGTTTGAACTACGCCGGCTTCAAAATTCAAATTTGAAATTTGAATTCATCCGGTATAAATCGGTAACCGGTTCTTACCGGCCGGTAAGCCGTTCTACCGGTGGCCGGCGGTTTTGGTTGTCCTGAATCTAAGTAAAACCCTGGAGAGGACAGCCTTTGCCCGACGGGGCGACAGCCATCTCAAGGGAAGCCGTTGTTCTCCCAGGTCCGCCCGGCCAAGCGGGGCGCAAGCCCCTTCCACGCATCGAGTCACCTTCATCAGCTCCTACGCGCCTCCGTGTGGAGTACTGGCATAAGTGGCGTTGGGAACCCTCTTGGCCACAACAACGAAAAATTAAGAAACCAAAGCGGAAGAACGACATATAGCAAATAACCATATGTCCATCTATCCAGTACAAAGCATTAGCCGCATTCTGTTTCCTAATTAGCCGATGCCAATGAGAAAAGGAAGGCAATATATGTTTCCTAGGTAATTAGCCACGATCTCCTATATATCCTAATTACAGTATTGCGCTGAATGAGGAACAAAATACCGTCATACTCCCTCCGTCCCATGGAGTTTGTCACTTGAAAAACGTGTTTGTGAAGGGCACGGTTTTCTAATGACAAAGTCCATGGGAGAGAAGGGGTATGTTGATTGATGCGTGTAAGCTAGATGGACAGAAAAAAACCCTCACCAAGACTAATAAACAGCTGTATTTAATATCTTATTATATTCTTAGTTATAAATAAACTAATATGAAATCATAAAAAACAAGAAAAAAAGCTGAAGTCTAAAAACTCTTGGTGGTTTAATATAAAAAGTAAGATGGGAATCGTTGCTGATTCCCACAGCAACGCGGGGAATTCTTCTAGTTCTTAATATGCCAAAGTCTCCAACTCGTGCACTCATATCTTCGGCAAGAAGGACAGGATCTGGATTGTCCTTTGTGTGAGGACGATGATGACTAGAGTACTTGCTGTCCCTTCTGTGGTTGGTAGCCCTCCCCTGCGTGTCATTCCATATTGTGAGTGACATGGATTAATTAAGGGACTTGGGCCAGCTATTTCTAATCCAAATCACGGAAACGGTGATGACAGTTGCCGATCCCTAGCTTCATGTCAGCCTCATTAGTTTAATCAACAAATTCATGCTCCCTACGTTGCTAAGGGCGTCCCTATGGCTAGCTATTTAGCTAGCTAGAGGTGATGTGATATGGAAAAAAAATATGAGAGTGAGTAGTCACTATCGAGGAGCAAATAGCTGATTTATTTTATATTGCCCAAAAATATAAGATGAACGCGTGGGTGCAATAGTATATAAATGTATAAAATAATCTTTAATTTTGTCTCTTACCTCCATATCAGCTAATTAGGTGGTTAGCACCATAGAAAACGCTCTAGAGGCGTCCCCAACGGTGGTCGACTGCTTACATCAGATTTCGTATGACCTGGAGGTGAGAGAAGGTGAAAAATGAAAACGCCAACGACTGTGTCGTCGGTAGGCTCGCACGCTTCCAGAGATGCTCGCTCGGGCTCGCAGCTCTTTTTCCGTCTCTCCCGTCGCCTGCTCGTAGACAGTACAGTACGCCAATAGTCAGATTATTGGATGGAGGGACGTGTTGTGGCTAGAAGTGACATGTACACTTGTAGTACTAGCAGCTCAGCTTGACGCCCTAAAGGGTATCTCAACAGTCCGAGCTAGCGTTGGATTTTAACTGACGTGGATGAAAGAGAGGAGATTCTGCTGGGCTTGGCCAGAGCAGCCGCGGGGGACACGGTGTTGCCTCGGTAATGGGAGTGCAGGCTTTCCAAGCAAGCATGTGACCTCATTGTCCACTGGTGAGTGGTGTGTTACAAATATTCCCTCCATATAGGAAAAAAAATAACGTTTTGGACAATGACACGGTCTCCAAAGTATAACTTTGACTTCATATTTTTATAAAAATACTCATCACAAAATGATAAATTTATACTTTTATGAAAGTATTTTTCAAGACAAATCTATTCATATGGTTTTCACATTTCTAAACTCAATAACTTAAAAGTTATTCATGATTTATGTTCCCAATATTTGACCAAAACCTTGTCCAAAACGACATTCTTTTCCTATACAGAGGAAGTACATTGATACAATATTAATCTTATCCTTAAGTATCCTATCTTGTAACCTCTATTTCAACAGAGGTTAATGTCCTCTTATGGTTGGTTTATGGCTTACATAATCTCCATTATATTGATGTCACATGGTGTATATATACATGAGAAAGGATCAATGAAATTAAGTTTGGACACTATTCGCAATTCTACTCGAAACACATTATCGGCACATTGCTCATCGCTTCTTCTTCTGTGAGGAAGAACGCTTCGCTCATCAAGGTAGGATGCCGCGGCCGCCGCCCATGCCTTTGGCCTATCTCATACTACAAGCCATCATGCTACAATTCCATCATGCCCGTCTATGTGGGTATGAGCTTTGCCATCCTCTTGTTCAACATGATCTCCTACGGATGTTCTCTAACCTCATCGGGAATCACCACGATGATGCCCACATGGCTCATCAAGGGGAGATACCGGAAGCGGCTGCACCGCAAACACCAGGACCGACATCTCCAATGCCGGCACCGGTGCCATGTCCCGTGCATGGCTATGCCCTGTGCCCACCACACGAGGTGTGCCCCATAAACCTGGACTTCGATGCCGTGGCGAGGATACCGACGCCTCCTTCTCCACCGCGGACTCCACCACCGACGATGGCAGCACGCATGTCCTCCCCGTCGAGTCTCATGGCATACGCCGACGTTGATCCGACGCCTGCTGCTCCACCTCCATCACCGGCATCGCCGAAATGGGTCGACGACGTCGCTGCAACTCCTTTCCGCATCATTCGCACGTGGACTAGTGTTCCTCATGGACCGTCAGCTCGTCGACTTGCGACTGGAGGCAGTGCGGGCTCCCTCCCCTCCACAGAGGATGAGGGCCGCGATTCTCTCGCCTGAGCATCACGTTGGGAACAGGGGGAGGGGAAGATCAGGCCATAGCTGGATCAGCCGTGCACTCATATCAATTTACTATTTCATAGTACTTTATGCTTGCTTAAGCTTTCAGCGTAACGTTGGAATATAAATAAAGAGTGCGCCCTCGTGGTCGTTACATTTAATTCCATTGCTATTTCATTTTTTCAGTTCAAGATTCCCTTGATTAATTGTATTTAATTCGCTGAAAAAATATATTTCATTATTACATTAATGCCTAAGGTTTATTAACTCATTAATTTAATCTATGGCAACACACAAATGTAGGAATCATGGCAAACCGAGAGTTCGACCAGCTCGCTCTCGATGGTTCCAATTTTCCTACATGGGCGTTGGACCTAAAAGTCAGTCTATCGTTCGCAAACTGTATTCGGCCATTAGAGCTCCCCAAGCTGGTGTAGCGCCTTTGGCCAAAAATTTCAAGTATAATGCCTTATTCATCATAAGGAACCACATTCATCCGGATCTCAAAGCCGAGTATCGATGGAAGAGGATCTCCGTGCTCTCTGGGAGGCTCTTCAGCGTATGAATGAAAGCAAAGGCAATCCTTTTACCTAAGGTTACCCATGAATGGAATCACCTCCGCATACAGGATTTCAAAACTATAGGAGAATTCAATCATGTTGTGCATAAAATTAGCTCTAAGCTGAGATTTTGTGAGAAGGAACCATCTGATGTGGAAAAAATTGAGAAGACACTGTCTACCCTGCTTCCCACTCACATGATCCTTCAACAACAATACCGTCAGAGGGGTTTTACTGTTTATTCTGAGATGATCAAGACATTGCTTGAAGCTGAAAGGCACGATGAGCTCCTTCTGTGGAACTCCAATCAGGGCCCTACGGTTTTCAAGCCTTTGCCTGAAGTGCATGCCAACACTTATAACAAAAAACAAAAGGGAGCCATTAACAATGGTACTCCAGAAACCTCCAATGCTAAGAACAAGCGCAAGAGACAACACAAGCCTCGCGGTGCCAAGGGAAAAGGCAATTTCAAGTCCAACAAAGACAAGTCTAAAACTTGTGAAAGGTGTGGTTGCTACAACCACGCCAAAGCACTTAGTGGAATTATACTTGAATTCCGTGGGACGTGGACCCTCCAATCAAGGAAGATCCAATCAAGGTGGAAAATTTGAAGCTCACTTCATTTCTCAAGATGATGCCCTGGGATGCTCCGCTGCAGCAGCACCAAGCAACACCAAGGCTCCTCCTCTACTTGATGCCACAGCTGACAACATCAACGACATGATCTTAGAATACAATTCTGAGGATATGTTTGGAGACTGCGCTTAGGCTCCTTGTCATTTTACACTTTTATTTCCATATGCCCACATGATGTAATAATTTCTATTCATTGTCACCACTTTGATATTTTCATTGTACTCATAAACATTTTATATCAATATAAATAAACTCTATATTTATTTCGTTGAGAATTTATTTATTTATTCTCCATTTAATATAGATTGTACGGGAGTCAATCTGATGGAGGAGGAAATGTGCCTAGTGGATAGCAGTACCACTAACTCTATACTCAGGGAGATAAAATATTTCCAAACTCTCACAAAGAATAGAGGAAATATTTTGACAATCGCAGGACGTGATGCAATAATAGTAGGATCTGGACGAACCACTGTTATGCTCCCTAGGGGAACAACGTTGATAATTGAGGATGCACTCTTGTATCCTGATTCAACTTGTACCATTCTCGAAAGTTATAGAGATATCCGGAAAAATAGGTTTCATATGGAAACTTATGATGATAATAATGAGGAGTTCCTTCTCATTACAAAGAACACCGGATACGGCAAAGAGACACTTAAAAAAGTTCCCTCTCTCGTCTGGATTGTACTTTACTTATCTCAAACCCGTACAACATGTTGCGCAGAATGTCAATGCATTCCAAACTTGGCATGATCGCCTTGGTCACCCTGACATAGGGATGATGAGGAAAATTATAACAAATTCTGTTGGTCACAATATAAATAATGTAAAATTTCCCCAATCCTCAGATTATGTGTGCACCGCATGTGCGCGCACTAGAAAATTAATTTTGAGACCCTCTTACGTCAAAATTCGATCCGAACCGCTTAAATTTCTTGAGCGCATTCAAGGTGACATATGTGGTCCTATCCAACCATTGTTTGGACCATTCAGATATTTTATGGTTTTAATAGACGCATCCACACGATGGTCTCATGTGTGCCTTCTCTCAATATGAAACCATGCATTTGTAAAAATAATCGCTCAAGTTATCAAACTAAAAGCGCAATACCCTGAACATCAAATCCAGTCAATTCAAAGCTGAATTTTCCTCTCGTGCCTTCAATGACTATTGTAAGGCTCTAGGAATTTAAGTTCAACACTCTGTTCCATATGTTCACACTCAGAATGGGTTGGCAGAATCTCTCATCGAGGAAATCAAACTTATTGCAAGACCATTATTTCAGAATTGCAATCTACCAACATCTTGTTGGGGTCACGCGGTTTTACATGCTGCTGACTTAATTCAATTGTGTCCAACTGCATATAATACAACCTACCCGTTGCAACTAGTACGTGGAAATCCTCCAAGCATTTCCCATCTGCGAAAATTCGGTTGCGCTACATACGTACTGATTGTACCACCGCAGCGTACAACTATGGGCCCCACAGAAAATTAGGGATCTATGTGGGATATCAATCATCATCTATTATAAAATATTTAGAGCCTCTTACGGGGGATCTATTTATGGCCCGATACGCTGATTGTAGATTCGACGAAGATCACTTCCCGGCATTGGGGCGACACATTATACCACATAAACAACGCCAGGAAATCAATTAGGATGCCATAGCTACCTCCAACAATGATCCACGTACTTCAGAATCTAAACTTCAAGTTCAGAAAATCATCAATTTGCAACATCTTACAAATAACATGCAAGATGCACTTACTAATTATAAGGGTGTTACAAAATCCTATAATCCCGCAAGAAATGCGCCCGACAAGAGTAGAGGTACTAAATAAAACTACTCAGCTCCCTTGTAAGAGGGGGGGAGATGTTTAGCAATTTCCATGGATGCAGCTTCTAGCAAGCAAAAGAATAGGAAGACCAAATCTTCTAAAACAGTAAATGCAACTCAAAACCATGTTGAGAAACACCCCTCAGAGGTTCAAACCTTTACATCCAACATCAACAAAGCACTCAATTACGATGTTGGGACATCGGAATGCCCTGATGCAACCATTTTGAAAAATGATGATACATCTGAAAGGGTACATGAAATTTCCATCAATTATCTCGAGTCTGGAGAATCATATGACCGAAAGACTATGATTGTCAACATTTATTTCTCCGCAATGATTGCAGAACTCATCCAAAATGATCCGGATCCTAAGACCATAGCAGAGTGTAAATCACGCTCGGACTGGAATCAATGGAAAGAGGCAATCCAAGCAGAAGTTGCTTCACCCTCAAAAAGGAAGGTATTCTCTCAAGCGATACCTATACCCCAAAAAGTTGTTCCTATGGGATTCAAATGGGTCTTCATTCGAAAACGAAACGAGAATAACGAGGTGGTGAGATACAAAGCGAGGCTTGTAGCACAAGGGTTCACGCGGAGACCCGACATTGATTTCAATGAGACATATTCTCCAATTATGAGTGGAATAACATTCTAATATATTATATCTTTAGTTGTACAAAATCATCTATCTATGCAGTTGATGGACGTAGTATCAGTATATCTATATGGGTCACTCGATTCGGACATATATATGAAGGTTCCTGATGGAATCTCTATACCGAATCAAAACGCAAATCGCAATATTTATTGTGTAAAGCTTCAAAAGTCACTCTATGGCTTAAAGCAGTCAGAAAGAATGTGGTACAACTGACTCAGCAAATACCTTTTACGAAAGGGATACTCTAACAATGATGATTGTGTGTCTTCATCAAAAAGTCACAAATAGGATTTTGTATTATATCGGTGTATGTTGATGATTTGAATATCATTGGCAATCAACAAGATATTGATGAAGCATGTAATCATCTAAAGACAGAGTTCAAAGTGAAGGATTTGGGTAAAACCAAATTTTCCTTAGGTTTACAACTTGAGCACCTTTCAACTGGAATTTTTATGCAAAAGTCTGCCTATATTCAGAAAGCATTGAAGAAATTCAATATGGATAAATCCCATCCCTCTAAACCTCCTATGGTTGTTCAGTCTTTAGAAATGGAGACTGATCCATTCAGACCACAGGATGATGGAGAAGAAATTCTGGGACCTGAAGTTCCATATCTCAGTGCCATTGGAGCGCTCATGTATCTTGCAAATTGCACCAGACCTGATATTGCTTTTGCAGTGAACTTACTAGCTCGTCACAGCGCTGCTCCCACCAAACGACATTGGACAGGAGCAAAGCATATTCTTAGATATGTGAATGGCACAAGAAATCTTGGATTATTTTACAAAAGAATCCCAAATTCAAACATGGTCGGATACACTGATGCTGGTTATCAATCTGAACCTCACAATGGCAGATCACAAATAGGCTTTGTGTTCTTACACAATGGTACAGCCATTTCATGGAAGTCCTTCAAACAAACTTTGGTAACTACATTCACAAATCATTCTAAAATAGTTGCACTATATGAGGCCCCACGTGAATGTGTTTGGCTTCACAGGATGATCAACCACATACAATAGTCTTGTGGTATTGGTGTCGTCAACTCACCAACAATTATCTATGAAGATAATACGGCCTCATTACACAGTCTACGCATTGGCTACATAAAAAACAATTCACTAAGCATATTTCTCCTAAATTGTTTTATCCTCATGAGTAACAACAGAAAGGAGAAATAGATATCTTGCAAACCAAATCCTTTCATAACCTCGTAGATTTATTCACTAAGTCCCTACCAACATCCTCATTTGAAAAATGTGTTAATGGGATTGGAATGCAACGACTTAAAGATTTGTAAGGGTCGAGGGAGAAAAATCCTAGACAAAGTGGCTTGTCCAAAGTATCATATTGTACTCTTTTTCTTTTTACGAGTTTTTTCCTCACAAGTTTTCCCCGCACAAAGTTTTTAATGAGGCGAGTTTTTAATGAGGCGATATCAAGATAAGCATATGTCATATTTCTTGTTTTCCCCACAGGGTTTTTTTTAAGGTATATCAAAGACATATATTGCACTCTAAACTATACATGAGTTCTCTCCTGAAAAGATTTTTCTCATATAAGTTTACAATGAGGCAATAATCACCATATGCTATACTTTCTCTTTTTTTCTCCCACTTTGGGTTTTCAAGAGTTTTAATGGCATATCTAGCAATATTTTTCCTTATTTTGATCCTACAGGAATTTTTGGAGGAACAATACCATTCATTGATCTCAAAAAAGGATTCGATTAAGAGGGAGTGTTACAAATACATTGAAACAATATTAATCTCATCCTTAAGTATCCTATCTTGTAACCTCTATTTCAATAGGGGTTAATGTCCGCTTATGGCTGGTTTATGGCTTACATGACCTCCATTATATTGATGTCACATGGTGTATATATTCATGAGAAAGGATCAATGAAATTGAGCTTGGACACTATTTTTGTTTGTCATTCTTTATATTCTCGCAATTCTACTCGAAACATGGTGAATATGCATGCAAATTCTACCAGGGACATCCACGCACATGCTACGGTATTCGCTCCGGCACTGGACTGTCCTTTTTGCCCTTATACAAGTTACGACGATGACAGGAGTACTACTCTTGACGGTTCAAAAACGGGTTGCCATAGGTCACTCTTCTCATTCCATAAAGGCAGTGACCGTGATTAATTAAGGGACGTGGGCCAGCTATTTCTAATCCAAATCGCGGATACGGTTTGACAATTGCCGATCCCTAGCTTCATGATAACCTGATTAATTTAGTCAATGGAGTTAGACGTAGTCCGTACGTATTTAGTGTCACTAACAAGCAGGGCGACGTTACATTCAGCTTTCCTGGTGCTAATAAGGCACCAAGGTAAATTTGGTTTTTGCTGTGAAACACGTCGCCAACGGTCAGGATTTTTTCTCTTTGTCTATCATGAATAACATAACAGATGAAAGTTGTTGGCGGGATGAGCCGCGCGAGAGAGACGGGGGGTTGGACAATGAACGGAGGTCCCCACTTCGGTCGGAGGTCCCGACCTCCGCCCAAGTCCGGATCCCACAAATGCCTCTCTCCCCCCAACGGGTTCGGACAACGAATCTCGAAAGCTGTGCTTGAAGAGTAAATATTCACATTAAATTTTCAACAACCCCTACAACAGTACTGAGTCCTCCCTTTTATAGGTGACTACCATACAGTTCCTCTCTGGGCTATTACACAGTTGCCCATCAAACCCTAGGGGCAGTATTGTCCTAGCTCTTACCGCTATTTTTTTCCCCCTGTGGGCAGCATAGACATCTTCCCTTGCCTTGTCGGGGCTGGGCCACTTCCACGCCTTCACTCTTGCTTCCTTAGTGGGCCTTGGGCTCGCCGGAGCTTCGGACCTCCGGGCTGCGTCCCCTGCCTTCGGGTCGCCGGGCGCCTCCCCCTAGTGGCCTTCGCCTCCCGGTTTCGCTCCGTCGGAGGTCCAGACCTCCGGCCACCCTCGGCGGAGGTTAGGACCTTCGGCCATCCTCGGAGCTTGGAGCCGCCAGGCGTCCCCTTCCGGCGGCCTTCGCCTCCTGGTCGCGCCAGTGCGGAGGTTCCGCTTCCCTGAAAGAAACGAGAGAAACTAGAGACAACACATAAGAGGTTAAGTGAATTTTAGGGGACCTGCGCTCCGGAGCGGAGGTTGGGGCAGAAATTTTCCCCTAACATTTCTCCCTAGAGCACTTGGGCTAGCGCAGGTAGGCCAACGTCCTCTTTAGCCTCCCGCTCCTGCGGCGGAGGTCCCCCTTCCCCCCTTTGGAATTCCGCGCGCCGCCCACGTGTCACCTGCTGGTTGGTGCGTCGTGCGACGTGACTTGATTTGACGGTTTGTCTTCCACCCGTCGGAGGCCCCCCCGGTGCCTATATAAAGGGGGCGCGGGCCATACGCGCCGTACTACGAGCTTTCTTGCCTTCATTGCTTCTCTGTTGTGGCTTCCGAGTTTCCTTCACCTCCACTTAGGGCCTCATTCTCGGGTCCTTACTCTCGGCTACTCTGCGTAAGAGCCGGTGGGTGGGCTCGTTGCTTTGAGGATTGTATGGTGGACAGCCTACGAAGGCTCGGGACGCTGAAGAAACCCCTTTCGACGTCGAAGCTTCGCTTGCTGATTTGGTACCTCCGAGTCCTTCCCCGGAGATGGCTGGCAAGAATGAGAAGATCACCTACGAGATCGGTCGCAGCGTCGTCAATAAGATGATGCTTTGGGCCACATGGAGACCGAAGGCTGGTTTGAGAAAGACAAGGCGAAGCTTCCTGGCCGGGAGGTCATCCCCGAGCCGCCCGGTAAAGATTACGCGGTGGTGTTTCGTGACTTCTTCACCTGCGGCCTTCGTTTTGTTCCCCGTAGATTTTTATGGATCTTGGACGAGTTCAATGTATAGATACATCAGCTCACCCCCAATGGGATTGCTGCTCTTAGCAAATTCGCATGGGCTTGTGAGTCTTACGGAGTCCGTCGGATATTGACAGCTTTTGTCAATTTTACGAGCTGCAAGAAAGCGGCAAGAAACTGGGCGGCTGTGCATAATATGGTAGTTGTTCATTCTTTCCTAAGCGGAAGCAGCCCGAACCGAGGCTTGAGCTTTCATACTGCCAGAAGAATAAGTGGGACAAAGATTGGACCCTGCATTGGTTCTACGTTAAGACCCCCGGCTATACCACTGAGGAGGCTGACGGCAAGAAGGTGACTCGCTATCCCTTCGCTTCTGTGATGACGCCGCTGGAGCTGCGTTACTCCATTCCTCCTCCTGCTAGGCCTACTGCTACCAAGATCGCTTTACAACGGGCCTTCGCCCTGGCATGCCGTTACTCCGGAGGTCGTGATTTGGTGGAGGAGATGGTCGCTGCCGACATTCTGGCCGGGCGAAGAACAGGCTCTCTTTTCATTTGGAGAACGTGCAACTCCCTGTCTTTGGTGAAGTCGGAGGTGTGCCTTTCCCTCGGTTTGGAGCTGTTCGTCTGGAGGGCAAGACGGATGAGGCCTTCGTTCATGAGGTTGAAGAGAAGGCTCGAGAAATTCTTGGCGAGATCTCGGACAAGGAGTATCTTGCCCGTCGGGTAGAGGATAGTAATATGCCTCGCCTGAATCGTGTTTTTGAAGAGATGGGTGTCACATATGGTGATCACCCCGTGCCGGTGAAGTTAATTGCTACAATTCGCGAGAAAGAGGCTGCTGCTGCTGCCGCTGCTGCGGAGGTGGTTTCGGGTGATGTCCCCAAGCTTGCGGGTCGCAAGCGTCGCGGAGCTTCTTCTAGGGCCGGCGCAGGTGTCGTGGAAAGAAGACGCGCCGACGGCAGTTCGCGGCGGAGGGTCTCGGGCGTGATGACGTGCTGCCGGTGCAGCGGCCTCCGGTAGTTCGTCTGCTTCCGCTGCTGCTTATTCGGCCGGTGGGGGCCGTGATGACGAGGCGGAGGTCGAAAGGCAGGCTTCTGTCCCTGAGGTGGCGCTCGCTCCCGCAAAGAAGGCACCTGTTGAAGTTGCTGGGGCATCAGCCTCCGTACCTCCCTTCGCCAGTGTTTTTGGCGCGTGCTCAGATGACTCCGAAGCTTCGGTTCACGCTGTCGTTGGCACTGGTGGGGGCGGAGGTTCTCTCTCGTCAACCTACACCCCCTCCTGCTGAGGCTCCCGGTGCCGCCCCTTCTTCCTCCGCTGCTCATCTGGCTCCGGAGGCTCCTGCGCCGGCGCCCGAGTTCAGCCGATCCTGGCGGCCCGGCCCTTTGCGGAGGCTTCGATCTTTGCGAGATGGGAGCTGCCACTCTTTTTAAGTGTTACTTTTTAGCACATTGATTGCTTTTGCCTTGCGTTCTCTGACCCTACCCAGTGGGTTTCGCTCAAGTGCTGGCGCGTGAGGATGTTGCCAGTGGTGGGATTGACCTTGCCCGCGTTGGACTGGACCAAGCCCCTCGTGGCCCTTCTCCACTTGGTGGACCTATGTTTGGGGGCCTTCGCGGCGAGGGCGAAGGTTTGGATAAATCTGCCTTTTCTTGTTTGTTGTGTGTTTTCGACCTACGTTAACCCTGTGCTTGTTCTTTCCATACAGCTGACTCCATCGAGACTTTAAGTGGGTGGAGTTCTGCCCTCCATAGTCTGCACAAGCAGCTTGGAGGTTTGACATTTCCTTTTGGCCGATCTGTTGTACGCCTATGTCTCTGATTGTTACCTAAAAATTTTTGTTTGTGCGCAGGGGGGACCCGTAAATACCTGCAAGGGCTAGACTACTACAAGCTGCTTCGCTTAAACCTGGAGCATCAGAGCGAGGTTTGTGCTTACCTTCGCTTGCGGTTTAGCGTTACCCCCCTTTTTTTTTGGTGTGCTAATCCCTTTCTTCTTCGCAGGGCCATCATATTGCGGAGGCTATGGAGGCTCGTTGCTCTCATGAGGTGCTAAAGCGTGATGAGGCCCTGGGTGCTCTCAAGGAAGAGGTTGAGACTTTGGAGGTGGAGAAGCAAGCTTTGGCCTCCAATCTGAAAGAGCTCCGCCCTTTTAAGAAAGTTGCTGAGGACCTCGACCTCAAACTAAAGTCTTCAGAGAAGAATCTTGAGGATGCCCGGTCTGCCTCTTCTTTGCTGGAGGAAAGGCTGAAAAAGGCCAATGACGTTAATGCCAACCTCCGCACGGAGGTGGAAAGCGAGAAGCAGGCTGCCGCGGGGCTGAAGAAGCAAGTGGAGCAACTCCAAAAGCAGCTAGATGAGGCGAAGGAGGCGGCTATCACTGTGGCCAGCGCCTATTCTGACGCTATTCACCGCTATTGCGGTGTGGCACCCCCTCTGCCGGAAGACCCTTCTGCCTTCGCTGTGCTGGACTGGATGCGATCCCGCCTTTCGCATTTCCCTCGGTTTGTTGATGGCATCGCAGATTTTGCAGCCGCCTCTTGCGCCAAGAACTTTGTAAATGCCTTGGCGGAGATAGGGTGCGACCATCTCCAGCTTCTGAAGGGGAAAGCTACATATACAGATCCCAAGGAGGTTGCTTGGTCCGACCTCCGCCGCGCCTATGCGTGTTGTGCGTGATTTTATGCGCCACCGCTTTGAGTCGCCGGCCGTGCTTATGCGCCGCACGTTAGCGAGGAGCGTAACGCAGAGGTAACTGTGTTTTGCTTTAGTTTGGTTGGCCGGTTTATACTTTTGGGTTTCTACTAACCTCCGCTGCGTTGCTGTGGCAGGCTGAGGCGGAGCGGGCGGCCAAGAAGGCGGAGGCTTTGAAGGCGTCGCGTCCGGAGTCCTCCAGGCATGCGGTGGAGAGAGATGGCGGAGACACGGAGGTGGATGCCTAGGCTCAGGCTCGAGTAGTTTTTAACTTAGGAATGGTGTATCCTGGTTTAGAGACATAACTTTTGAGAGGCAACTTTTTCTTAGTCTTTTGTTTTTAATTTCAAATTGCCTTGCGCAGGTGGCCTTGTTGGGACCTGCGCAAGTGCTTGATGTACCTCCGTTAACAATGATGAGGGATGGAGTTTATGTTAGCGGGCGGATGCTTGACTGCTGGCCTGACAACAATGTAAATGAAATGTTTAATTTTGTCGTTGAAGAGCTTGAAGCCCCACATAGCGATTTCGTCCGTTATTTGGCGTGGCGGGGTCCTAGTACCCCGCCTTAGTTCGCTTTTAATTGAGCTATGTTGTAATGTTGTATCATGTTGCTCGCACCTTCGCGTGCGTTTTGTTGTAAGTTTATGCTCACGGTATATGTAATGAATTCTGCACACGTGTATTTTGTCGAATGTTGTTATATTGCGGAGTTTTACAGCTTTTTAGCGGAGGCTATTGTTTTCCCATTTTTTTATTCCAGGCATTTTTGCCTTCGCTGTTACATTTACGAGCGCCACATATATTCTCTGATCAGCCATATCCTGCCGGTTTGGTGGTCGTTTGTGATCAAGTTGTAGCTGTTGAACTCATGCTTGGCCCTGTTGTTCCGCTTGACGCAGGTGCTGGAGCTGTGCTTGCGCTTTTGCATGTTTTCTCTCACCCTGGGACCTTCGCACAGCATCGCGTGCTTGGTCCCCGGTATGTTTAGTTGGCGCAGGTTCTTCCTTTGCTCTTGAGTTCTGCCCTCCAATCTTTACAAGCCTTTGCCTGGTATCTTCCGACTGGCGGAGGTTTTGTTTGGCTGGGGGTTATTGAAGTAGGACCTTCGGTTTCAGGAGGATGTTACAAGATTTTGCGTGGTATCCCCCTTCACCCGTGGGTCCTAGTTCTACCCTGGCGTATTGCGCCATGGTGCTTACAAGTTTTTGCGTGGTGTCTCTGTTTTTTGTATGCGGGGAACACACGCCTCCATTCTCTCCTTTCCCTCCTTCTGCTTTCTCCCGAGCAGTCGGGGATGGGTGATGCGCGGTTTATATATGGCCTCGGCTTATAAACACCATTAAGTTTTCGGTGGTTGAGGTGGTTGCTGCCATCCTTTGCTCTGGTCACATTGCATTTACTGCGGTCGGTTAGCATTTACTTTGGTCACGTGCCTGCTTTTAGATTGTTTTAAGTTACAGCGGAGGTTGTCTTCCTTTACTTTCTCGGTGTTCGACGCTTTTGACTGCCTGGTGCTCGTACCGTTGGTAGGGTATTTTCCGGGTTTGATTTTCTAGCGTAGGTTTTCTTTGATTGCCCGGTGCCCGTACCTTTGGTAGGGTCTTTTTCCAGGTTTGATTTTTGAGCGGAGGTTATCTCCTTTGATTGCCCGGTGCCCGTACCTTTGGTAGGGTCTTTTTCCAGGTTTGATTTTTGAGCGGAGGTTATCTCCTTTGATTGCCCGGTGCCCGTACCTTTGGTAGGGTCTTTTCCCAGGTTTGAATTTTGAGCGGAGGTTGTCTCCAGCTCTACTAGGCGATTACTTGCCGTGGAGGTCCGGTTGGGCGTGCCTGGCCGTGCCGGCTCTGCCCAGTAGGTCCTCTTTTTTCGCTATGTCGTTTTGTCGAATGTCTGGCGCCTCGTTCTTTGGCGGCTTTTTAACCTTTTTGCTCGTGGTGTGCTTTTTTTCTTTTTTTTCTCTTGGGGGAGCCTCTTTATATTTTCAGAGGTTGTTTACAAAGGCCCTGCCTCGTTAAAAACCTCACCTCCGCAAAGGAGCCCCCATGTGAGGAAAAGAGTGCAGGCCTGTCGCCAAGTGGCGAAAAAGGAAAATTAAGGAAGAAAAATGTTTCTATGCTGAGGGTACCTTCGCTTATATTTCCGCGTTGGTCCTCTTACATTAGATGTAGTACTTTCTAAGGTTTGCGGTGTTCCAGGTGTGAGTGGAGGTGTGACCTTTGCTGTCTTCTAGTTTGAACGCTTCGTTGTTTGACGTCTGTTTAGCTATGAAGGGTCCGTCCCATTTTGGCTGCAGCTTGCCCGCCATATTTGCGTTTAATTTCCTCCGCAGAACTAGGTCTCCATCTACGATCAGCCTTCTTGTTACATTCTTGTCTTTCCATGTCTTAGTTTGGTCTTGATATTTTATGATGTTGTCAAGGGCCTGTAGCCTTCCTGCTCTATTCCTTCTTTCGAGCATCCTTCTTCCACTGTGTTACTGCTAGTTACGCGGAGGCTCTCGTGTTTTAATTCTTCTGGCGTCATTGCTTCTTCCCCGTACATGAGTTTGAAAGGGGTGTATCCTGTAGCTCTAGTGGCTATAGTGTTGTGTGACCATACTACTCTTGGTAGCTCTTCTGCCCATTTTCCTTTGCGTAGGTTAAATAATGTCTTGGAGATTGCTGAGAAGATTTCTCTGTTTGCCCTTTCGACTGCCCCATTTGATTCTGGGTGGTATACAGATGCGAAGGCTAGTGTTGTGCCTATTGATTTGCAGTATTCTTTGAACTTATCTGAGTCAAACTGTTTTCCGTTGTCGACAGTTAATACCTTCGGGACTCCGAATCTGCATATTATATTTTGCCAGAAGAATTTTTTGACCACTTCTGAGGTTATTGATGCCAATGGTTTTGCTTCTATCCACCTTGTAAAGTATTCCACAGCTACTCTTGCAAATCTGAATCCCCCTTGTGCTGGTGGCAATGGGCCTACCAGGTCCATGCCCCATCTTTGCAATGGCCAGATTGGGGGTATTGGTTGGAGTTCTGACGACAGCGAAGGTTGTTTGATGGAATACAACTGGCAAGCTTCGCATGCTTTAACTAGTTCTTCGGCATCCTTCGCGTGACTTGGCCAATAGAATCCCTGCCTTAGGGCCTTCGGCGATAGGGCTCTTGGTCCTATGTGTGACCCGCAGTTCCTCGCATGTATTTCTTTTAGCAACTCGGCGCCTTCCCTTTTGGATATGCACTTGAGCGGTGGTTGAACCACTCCTTTCTTATATAGTTTTTTGTCCATCGGCACATATGACCTTGCCCCCATTTCATTCTTTCCTTATCTCGCTTTTTGTCGTGGATTGAATGTTCCTTCGAGCATTTGTTATTATTTCGGCTTGCCGTCTTGTTCTAATGTTACTAGTATCTCGCCTTTTTTGTTTCTTTCGCGGCGGAGGTTGCGAGGTTTAGGCATGCCTCTTCGTAGAATGTTCCTTCAGGCAATTCCCGCTTATTTGCCGCCGCCTTCGCTAGTTAGTCGTGCGCCTCGCATTTCCCCCCTTGGGATGTGTTTTAGGGTGAAATCTTGGAACTTTCTTTCTAGCCTTCGCACTTGCTCGAGGTATTTTGCTAACTCTGGTTCTCTTGCTTGGTATTCTTTCTCTACTTGGCCTGCCACAATCATTGAATCCGTTTTGACCAGAAGTCTCTGAATTCCTAGGGCCTTTGCCTTGTTGAGGCCTAGAATGAGTGCCTCATATTCTGCTATGTTGTTTGTTGCCTTGAAGTTCAAACGGGCTGCATATTTTATTTTGGTTCCTGATGGGGATATCAATACCGCGGCAGCTCCGGTGCCATTGAGGCCCTAGGCCCCATCTATCAGTAGTACCCAACTTTGCTCTGTTACATTCTGCAACCTTCGCTGCGAAGGTGTCCAATCTGCCACAAAATCTGCCAGTGCCTGAGATTTGATAGCTGTTCGTGGGACATATGTTATGCAGTATTGTGACAACTCCGTGGCCCATTTGCCAATTCTGCCGGAGGCTTCCTTGTTGTTGAGAATTTCTCCCAGTGGTTGCGACGAGGGTACTATGATTTCATGTGTTTGGAAATAGTGCTTGAGCTTCCTCGAGGCGGTTAAGATGGCGTAGGCTAATTTCTCCGCCTGGGTGTAGTTCTGTTTAGGCTAGCTGCTGAGGGCTTGAAAACGTAATAGACTGGTTGTTGTTCCTTCGACCATCGCTTTCTTTTTCTTGCACTAACCTTCTTGGCCGATGTGCATGAAATACGATCTTTGCCACATACGAGGAGTAGTGTGGCATCTTGTTCTGTATTGTGACTTTTAGTGTGTTTGCCGGATATTCTTTGAGCTTGTCAAAGGCTTCGGGCGCTCCTGCCCCATTCAACTTTGTCGGAGGTCCCGAGAGCTTTGAAGAATGGTAAGCTCCTTTCCGCCGATCTTGAGATGAACTTTGTTCAATCTTTTGCATTCTTCCGGTGAGTTTACGCACTTCCCTTTTTGATGTTGGCTCTGTCATGGCTAGTATTGCCTTTGTTTTCTCCGGGTTGGCTGCAATTCCCTCTGGTCCTACTATACACCCCAATATTTTGGCTTGGCTTACTGCGAAGACACATTTTTCTGGGTTTAGCTTTTAAGCTGCTACTTGCGGAGGTTAGCGAAGGTGTCTGCCAGGTCTTTGATGTGCTCCTCTTTTTCTCTGCTCATGACTATGATATCGTCAACATATGCAATGACGTTTCTTTGGAACTGGTTCCCCAACACTTTGCTTGTCATTCTTGCGAAGGTTGAGCCTGCGTTCTTCAAGCCTTCTGGCATTCTGAGGAAGCAGTATGTGCCGAAGGGTGTTGTGAAACTTGTCTTCTCTTCGTCCTCTTTGTTGAGCCAAATTTGGTGGTACCCTGAGAAGCAATCCAGGAGGGAAAATCTTTTGCAGTTTGCAGCCCTATCCAGGGAGGTGTCTATTCTTGGGAGCTGGAATGCATCTTTTCTGCAAGCTTTATTTAGGTCTGTGAAGTCTATGCACATCCTTATTTTGCCATTGCTCTTAGGCACCAGTACAACATTCGCTAGCCAGTCAGAGTACTTGACCTCTCTTATCACTTTTGCATCTAGGAGTCTTTGAACCTCCGCCTTAGCTGCTATAACTCTGTCTTCAGACATTTTTCTTTGTTTCTATTTTTTTTGGCCGGGAGCTTGGGTTAACGTCCAGGTAGTGCTGTATGACATCTCTAGACACTCCCTGGAGGTCTTCTGCAGACCATGCGAAGGTATCCTTGTTTCCTCTTAAGGCTTCCACTAGCTCTGTCTCTTCTTGACTTGTTAGATTTGATGCTAGTGTTATCTTTTCTGCAGTGCGGATCTGCTCCAAGCACACCGACTTTATTGTCTGTTCATCCTTCCTTCCAGCTTTGAAGCTTGTTTTCCCTTTGGGCATGTCCGGAGGTTCCCCCCTTCCTGATTCTTACGCCTTCTGAATTGACATTTCGCTTGAGTCGTGTATTGTTCTTTCTATGTTTCTTGCTTCTTTTTGGCTTCCATAGAGGCGTGATTACACCGTGCAAAGACCGGTAGTTTCATGCGAGAGGTAACCCATGTGGATTGCTACGCTAAACTTGTTAGAGAAACCTACGCCCCGGGATGGCGTTGTAGGGATAGCTAAGATTGACGACGTCCGAAGGTTATGTATTCTGTTCTGGCATTGTTGTAATCCCCGAAGGATACCGGGAGTGCGATTTTCCCCAGAGCCTCTACCTTTCTTCCCCCGAATCCAACGAGGTGAGATTCCGAAGGTTGCAGCTGATTCCTGCCGAACTGCATTTTGTCGAAGGTGCTTGCAACGAAGATATCGGGCCGAGCTTCCCGAATCCACCGTAATTCTTTTTCTCCCATGCTTGCTATGTTCGCCGTTATTACCATTGCGTCTGTGTGTGGGTAACTTTCTAACTTCAGATCTTGCTCGGTGAAGGTTATTGGCACCCTGGACCATTCCGTGGCTATGACTTGGCCTTGGACTGCTACGTTGTTTACCAAGCGGAGGTGGTCCTTCTTTTGCTTTTTGGTTTGGAACTCCATTGCTGAGGCTCCGCTAATTGGTAATATCAGGCCGATGGTTGGTAGTGGGTGGTGGGGGTTGTGTTGATTTTCCTGGTTTGGCTCTTGTTTTGCTTGGGCTGTTGGTTGTATTTGCGGCTGTTGGGGTGGGGGTGGCAGAGGTGGCGGTAATGTCTCATAGGTTCTGCCTTGAGGTTGACTGTCCAGGTAAGTTATGCTTGGCGGCCTTGGGTGGCTGTAGGCTGGTGCTTGCTCTAGCCTGTATTGGTTGGGGTTTGCTGCTGAGCCTGCGTGCGAAGGTGCCGGGCGCCATGCAGGTAGGTGGCTCGGGAAATATGTCGCTGCTAGTGTTGAGGGGTGTATCCGGGTGTTTGTTTAAGGCCGAGTATATCGGGCGTATTGGTTTTGCCGCTTTAGCGCGAGGTGTGATTGACTTCCACTGGGCTGCCGGTATGACGGTGTCTCCGTCTCTTTCCTCCTCTTCATCCTTTCCTGGGTTTCTTTTGCCTTTGGGCAGTCTTTTGTGACATGCCCCTTGTCTTCTCCGTGGAAAAAATAATACGGCTTCTTCCTGTTGTTGCCAGGATTGTTGTTCCAATTCCTTCCTGTGTTCTGCCTCGGCTGATTTTTGGTAGATCAGCGGTGCTACGCTGGTGCGTCAAGCTTTGGTTTGGCCGGTTTTTGTTGATCAATTCCCATTACTTGTTTGTTTTGGGGCTGCTTCCGCTTGTAGCCCCTCCCCCCGAGCCTGAGGTCCGCACTGTTTGCGCGCTTTGGGCTTGCCTATATTGATTTTGCTCTTCAACCCTCTTGCGGAGGTCGTTGTCCGACTTACGATATTTTTCGAACTCGGAGTATAAAGCTTCTATAGTTTCGGGCTTTTCTCTCGGCTAGGTGTCTTTTAAAAACGGACCAATCTTTAGTCCTTTGATTGCCGCTTCTATTGCTACCTCTTAGCACGTTAGGAGCCTTTGCCTTCACCGGACAAAGCGTTGGTAGTATTCTCTTAGGGACTCGTCTTTTTGCCGCTTGCGGTGAAACAGTCCGACAATTGCCAATGACTCGCTTGAGAACCCTTTGAAGTTTGTCATTATTTTGTCGCGCGGTTTCTCCCACGAGTAGGTTGAACTTGGCTTGAGCATAGAATACCAAGCAAGTGCATCCCCCTCAGCTGCGATGACGAAGGATTTCGCGAGAACTGCGTCATTCCCCCCTGCGGAGGCTACCGCTGCTTCAAAACTCATGATGAACTGTCTGGGGTCGGTCTTGCCGTTGAATTTTGGCAGTGTGATTGGCTTGTAGCCCACCGGCCATGCCGCTGTTTGCAATCCCTCTGACAGTGGGGATTTTTGATCCACCATCCGTGTTTGGGCTGCGCCAAAGATCGTGAAGGCTGGTCCACGGGTTTGCGCCCGCCTGGGTTCGGGTAGTAGCGAAGGTTGCAAAAAAATTTGGTTCTTGGGCGGGTGTCCCTTCCCGAGACTGCGCCATGAGCATGCTTTGTATCTGCCTTTGCAGAATCGCCATTTGTTGCCTTGCTACTGCGGCGGCTTGGGAGGTTTGTGCCGCCCTACGCGCTCTTCTGCTGCGAGCCGCTGCGACTCTCTCCCTTTACGCTGCCCTTTTCCCTTAGTTGGGCTTGAATGCGCTGCGACTCATCTTCTCGTGCTTTGCGGCCCGGCTGCTCAGGCTGTTGGGCTGTAGGCGATTCCTTATTGCCTTGCGGTTAACGCGGTGGTGGTATCCTCCGCGCCACCTTGTTCATTACCGTGTCGGAGGATCTGGCGTAGGTGCCGCGCCTTTGTGCGCCTTGGCCTTTCCCGAGAGGTGCCTCCCGCCGCGCCAGCGCTTTGGCTGTTTTCTTTTTCTAGGTGGCATGTCCGGGTTTTTGTTGGTAACCACGGTGGGCGCCAATGTTGGCGGGATGAGCCGCGCCGAGAGACGCAGGGGTTGGACAATGAACGGAGGTCCCCACTCGGTCGGAGGTCCCGACCTCCGCCCAAGTCCGGATCCCACAAATGCCTCTCTCCCCCAACGGGTTCGGACAACGAATCTCGAAAGCGTGTGCTTGAACAAGAAATATTCACATTAAATTTTCAACAACCCCTACAACAAGATGCGAGTCCTCCCTTTTATAGGTGACTACCATACGTTCCTCTCTGGGCTATTACACGTTGCCCATCAAACCCTAGGGGCGTATTGTCCTAGCTCTAACCGCTATTTTTTCTCCCCTGTGGGGCAGCATGGACATCTTCCCTTGCCTTGTCGTGGCCAGGCCACTTCCACGCCTTCACTCTTGCTTCCTTAGTGGGCCTTGGGCTCAGCCGGAGCCGGACCTCCGGGTTGCGCGTCCTCGCCTCGGGGTCGCCGGCGCCTCCCCCTAGTGGCCTTTGCCTCCCGGTTTCGCTCCGTCGGAGGTCCGGACCTCCGGCCACCCTCGGCGGAGGTTAGGACCTTCGGCCATCCTCGGAGCTTGGAGCCGTCGGGCGTCCCCCTTCCGGCGGCCTTCGCCTCCCCGGTCGCGCCGGTGGTGGAGGTTCCGCTTCCCTCGAAAGAAACGAGAGAAACTAGAGACAACACATAAGAGGTTAAGTGAATTTTAGGGGACCTCAAGGCTCCGGAGTGGAGGTTGGGGCAAAAATTTTCCCCAACAAAAAGTAGAACACATAGACACTAGAGATAAAGAGACTATTCTTTATTTCTCCGATTATCGGTAATTATAATATAGAGCTTGCACGTATATATAGTCCTGCCAAAACCTAAGGGTTTGATAAGAGACCACATGATAAATGGATTAGGATTCCTCATTCTCCTTTCCTTTTAGGATATATAATTCGTTTGTTTTACAACACTCCACCTTGAGCGATTACCACGATACGCACATGCCTCGTTAAAAACTCTATCCGAAAACCCAGTGAGAAAAATGGTTTTTTTTGAGAAAAGAGTAGATGGCATTCACAAATTGAATTGCACATGTTGCCTCATTAAAAACTTTGTGTGAGAAACCTTTATGAAAAAAACTCACATAGAAAAAAGAGTACAACACTTAGCCTTCTTGATCATATATTCTTGAGGACATTCTATTCTTCATGGATAGATATTGATCTTCGTGATCTATGCATAAACTTCAATGTTTTAGCAAATATGATCTACTTGATCTTTATAATTCTAGTGGTTTTAATTACCTTCGAGGTAGACAATCAAATTGCCCCCTCTCATAAAGCTATCCTTTAAACTTAATAATGGTATGCAGCACCACTACTATATCTTTTAAAAATTGGCTCATAATTCTTCTATGAATTATAAAATGGGTATAAACAAGAGCAATATGCTTTATGCATCATGATCACTTATTAGTTGTACAAAACAAATAAATTTTATCCTTTAGGTATAAATCCTTTCATAGGATTATGGGGGTAAATAAGTTACAATATTCAATATCTTCTATATTATGTATCAAACTTATACTAGAGTTTGAATACTTATAATCCTTCCTTAGTGGATTTTTAAAATGTATTCTATAATTTTTTTTAATTTTGATTGTACCACTAAATAATAAATCCAGTCTTGCATTTTGGCATTTAGGGGACAATTCATTACTAAAATCACCAACATGAGAGATTATTATGTGATATACACAATGAGATAGTATTATTCACAACAAAGTCATTTGATGACTCCATTTCTTCTAGGACACGTTGACTCCAATATTTATTCAACAGATATATTATTTTTTAGACTTATTAATATTTGTATGAGATTTAATTTTCATATACTGCAATTTATATTCTTTAGGAACTATATGGATCTTCATAATTTATTTATTAACTACATATTTCATATTCATTCATTTCATTTGCCGAGATATAGCAAAATATTTATTTCTTCTTAGTAGGAGATTGAACCTCAATTGCTTTTTTTCATTGATCCGATATAATCGCTACAAGCGACTTTGCCATGGACTTTGTTTTCTGGATCCGTGTTCTCATAAGAGAAATATTTACAATTGTAGAGGTAGCGTTGTCGACAACTAGTATTTTCTCTCGATATTATCATAATATGAGATTATTCTGTCTTTTTCCAAATAAACGGGAGGTGATTTGCTGTTCTGCATACTCAACACTAATGGTGGGCAAGCTTAATGTGTTGGATCTCATCTTCATGTTGATCCTCTTCATGAGGTGTTCTTTTCATGAGAATGGAGGAGTTTTATTTTATTTTTATTTAACAAGTATACGCTAAACTAGAGCCCACGGGCATCCCCATAGATTTCAGCTTTATAGTACTCCCTCCGTCCCGCATTAACTGTCATTCTGGTAGTGGGTTTCAATGTCCACAATCACAGTCACTGCCATGTATCTGGATAGAAGGAGCATCCACGTTCACAGAGAATCTACTGCACTTGCTCAAATGCCAAAGCCACAGTTAATACGGGATAGATGGAGTATATAATATTTAGTTTACTACTAGCAAACATAACTTTGGTTTGTAACTTCAAGTTACTAATCTCATTTTCAAAAAGATTTGGCATATACTTCGCTTTATGCTTCACAAGAACATTAGTCAAAGTTGAACTATTGTTTGATTTAGTGCGTGATAATATTCCTGCTTCAAGTTATAGTAATATTTTCTTAAGATCATTTTCCTTCTATGGAAATAATATTTGGTATTCAAAATTATAGGCTTTTTCTCCCCCTAATGCCAATATTAGATTTTTAATAGCATACTTCAAAAGATATCCCTAATTCTCTATCATGGACTTGAAATAATTCAAAATCATCTATCTCCGAGATATAGCAAGTGGGGGGGGCCATATATGATATATGTATGCTATGATGAGATATATGGGAAATATTCATGCACATATTTAGCTAGGGGGTTATTATTCAATATATACAGCGAGCTAGAATATACAAAGTGCAGTTAGGAATATTCAACATAACTATAAGCTTAGGGATGTTCTCCCACTAATATGCACATATTATAGTTTAGAAAACTATTTTTTTATTGTCTAGTTTCTTTACTAGCTAAGTAGAGCGGGCGATCGACGTCACATTGAGCTCAAAAGTCGCCCTCCTATATGGTAGGCCCCTGCCCGAGCTGAGCGGCCTCCATCTCTTCTCCTGCACGCCGAAGCATTTGTCTCGCTGTCCGTCCGCGGCCGGCTACACTCACCACACAGCAGCAGCAGCCCCTGCGCTCTGCTGCCTTCCTCCGCCTCGGCACTTCATGGACGCGGCGGCAGCAGCGCAAGCTGCCGACGGAGGCCCGCAGGCGCGAGTCGCTAACGTTGCTGACCGCCTTGCGGTGGCCGCTTCATTTTCGGACTGCCATGCGGCTCTGACGGTCCCCGGCGCGGTGTACAATCCCGCGGTGGTTGGGGCCGTGCTCGTCGGCATCGTCACCGTACCCTGTCCGTTAGGGTGTGGGTGAGCACGGAGGGACGCGGCCGCCCCGGTATTGCCTTGCTCAACCTGTGCTTCTCCTTCCTCGCCCTCGCTGTTGCTGTTGCTTAGGGGGGCGACTTCGACACCGACCTCGTCTTGGAGATCTACAAGAGGCTTTAGCCGCTTGAGCTAGCCTTGAGGTAATAATGCTTGTCAGTCCTTCCACTGCCTTTCTCCATTCCTTGCCTCATTCTCAGTGATTGTCTCGTTCACATTCACCTAGCTGCTGTTTGGTTTAGTTTATTTTAGTTTCAGCAGTGGGATTGGGCGAATGGGCACGCTAGCTAATGCAATCAGACAAAAATGGCAGCTTGTGGCCATTGGCTAACCCCTCTCTAGATCTCCCTTCCTGGGGGACAAAATTTAGGAGTCGACTGGATTATATTGGACGAAATCCTGCCACGGATTCAACTAAGTTGATCAGTTGGAAATTTGATAGAAATCAGGCGCAGCTCTTGTTGTGCACCTGCTGCATGTACCGCTGAATCCACACAAGTCTAACTGCAAATTGGTGAGTGTTAGGTGCACCTCTAAACCTCTTTAGTTCAAGTATTTATACTATTTCTCTAAACTTTTTAAAAGTAGTATAAATATTTGAACTAATGAGGTTTAGAGGTGCATCTAAAGGTTACCCCTTTGCACCTCGCTCTACACACAGGGCCGAAATGTACATACCTAAAAAACTTTGCATCCAAATTCGGGTTAGGCCTTGTTCGGATGGTGATTGAAATTCCAACTTTTTCCACTCTCTCTCCATCACATCAATTTCTACCCATATATATGGAGCATTAAATATTAATAAAAAAATAACTAATTACATAGTTTAGTTGTAAATCACGAGACGAATCTTTTGAGCCTAGTTGGGCCACGATTGGACAATATTTACCACAAAAAAACGAAGTGCTACAGGAAATTCTAATCTCTCCAACATTTTTCAACTCTCTCTCCATCACATCAATTTCTATCCATATATATGGAGCATGAAATATAAATAAAAAAAATAACTAATTGCATAGTTGGGTTGTAAATCACGAGACGAATCTTTTGAGCCTAGTTGGGCCACGATTGGACAATATTTACCAAAAAAACGAAGTGCTACAGGAAAGGGTTGGAAAAATTCCAACCCCATCCGAACAAGGCGTTAGTTTGGGCGTTCTCTTTGCTTTGCATGCAGAAAGACGATACTCCAGTTTCGACCCCGACAGGTTTGATGCCCGATTCGGACCACCTTTCACTTCCAGCTCAGGGCAAGCAAGTTTCAGTACCTACTAGTAGTACTATATTTGAACACTCCCGCTAGTATTTCATTGGAGTAATTCCTCCTGCCTGTGCTCGTCTTTGTTTTCCCTAATGCAGTAGTACTACCAGCACTGCGGACGTGCGTGTAGCGTGTACCATACGGTGGGTAGGTCGATCGATCCCTTGCTTGACTGTCGTTTGTCAGTTAGTTAAAATAATGTAGTAGTACACTGAGCAATTACAGTCGAAGCAGGAGATAGCTAGCTACTCCCTCTGTCCTATGGACTTTGTCGTTGGAAAACCGTGCCCCCCTCACAAACACGCTTTCCGGACGACATACTCTATGGGACGGAGGGAGTAGCTGCCTGGCAATCAAAAAACAAGAGGGAAAAAAGAGAGAGGTGCCTGAATCCTCTGATGTTTTTACTAATTTGCAGGAGTGGAGGGTGAATCGTCCGGCGGGGCAGATGTTGAGTGCGGGGAGAGGGACTTGATTCCTCCGCATCGTGTCATCTCGCTTCGTAAGAGTCGTGTTACTTATTTTTACTGCAAATAAATAAATGTGCCGCCCTTTGAGCTAGTCATCTTAAATTCGTACTATAATGATTATTACGTACTAGGCCTCGTTTAGATTGCGAAAAAATTTTAACTTTGCAACTATAGTATGTTTCGTTTGTATGTGGCAAATATTGTCCAATCGTGGACCAACTAGACAAAAGATCCGTCTCATGATGTACAACTAAACTGTGTAATTAATTATTTTTTACTTATATTTAATGCTCCATGCATGCGGGTTAAAACTTGATGTGATGGAGAGAGAGTGAAATTGTTCTGTACTTTTACATTATGCAGTCCTGCATTTTTGTTCTGTAATGTACTTTTGTCACGCTCTGAGTACTTACGGTGCTTATACATACGGGCAGCCAGGCAGGCCCACCTCTAAGATCCCTGTGCTGTGCACTACTGTCTACGGAGTACGTATCCTAGCACGTATGTCTGTGCTCCCCCAGCTTCTTACAGACAGTGCTTATACGGCCGGGCAGAGAGTTCCTTCCATGTTTCAGGATGGATGGAGATGGGTGAGATCGACGTCGGTGTCGCCCCCGGCCCCGGCGATCTCCCAAGTACTCCCTCCGTCCCATTGAGAACGTCGCCCGAAAAACGTGTTTATAAGGGAGGCACGGTTTTTCAACGACAAACTCTATGGGACGGAGGAATTACGTCCCTGATTTGATTTTTGATAGAAAGTCCTTGAGTGCGACCGTTGGTGCTGGCTGCTGGGGCCGCGTCGCGCCGGGAGCCACGCGGCCGCACGCACGCTCGGCTTGGGCCCGGTGATCAGATTTTTGGAAGAGTGATCATTCCCTTTCTTCTTTTTTTTCCCTCCGCGTCAGATTTTTGCTGTACTAGTCGAGAGTACTGGCCGGACAGGGTGGGGTCTCCGGCCTGCAGCAGCTGCAGACGGCCGACGGCGACGGAGTTTGGAGAGGACGACAGGACTGCTACTGTATCACAGCACTTGCAGGCTACTGCTGCACTGCTGTTTTTTTTGAAAGTACTTCCTTCGTCCCATAAATAAATGCACTTCTTTGATTTTTACGGTTCTTATTTAACTATTCGTCTTATTTAAATTTTTAATATAAATAATAAAATAAATAAATTATTATAAAAATATCTTTAATAATAAGATAAGTCATAACAAAATAAATAATATTTATTAAAATTTTTTAAATAAGACCAATGGTCAAATAGGAATCATAGAAGTCAAAAAATACATTTATTTGTGAGACGGAGAGAGTATGCACTTTGGAAAAAAATAAAAGAGACAGCAAGATAAAATCTTTGAAGAACCAGTCGCGCGCTATACTTAAAGACAACCACCATTTTCTTTTTGGGGCTCACACCATTGAACCGTACCCAATATAGCGTAAACAGTGTGTTCCAGTAAAATAAAACGTGCAAAAGAGTTTTAGTTCCATATTTGACAACAGCATTTTTCTTGCAAACGCAGAAAAATAAAACAGCCGCTCGTGCCACACGCCCAAAAAGGTCTAAAACAATTTTACTAAGCTGTTTTATTATCTAACTTGTCTAATATATTACGACCATCTGTACATATATGTGTTGCAACATGGACCCGAATGTCTTGTTCTTCTAACATGATACTTTTTCAACTGATGTGCGTTTGGGCAATCAGTCATGTACAAGCGTCTCAGTGAGCTTTAATCCCTGCCTGATCTAGTTCAGGACAGTCCTGGGTAAAAACACGTCCCGCAGCTTGTTATAATTGGAGAGATTCTCCTCAGACATCTGTTACTATACCTTAAGCCACACGACCGTAGGAAGGTTGACTTGTCAGCACTTTCGATGTGAATTCTTTTTAAATTGGCAAGTCGTCTATGCAAATCTTCAGGGACATTTTTTAGTTTTGGGAAATCAAGAAGCAACAGGCGGCGCTTAAGGGAAGGCATCAGAACAACTTGATCATATTCGGCCTCCATGCCATTACATAATTTTTCTGTGCTGAGGGACCAACTTTCCATATATATTGCGCATGTCAATGATGTGAAGCAGCCAGTGGCGTAGCTAGAGGGTGGTCCGTGTGGGCCATGGACCACCCTAGAATTTGAGCAATGTATTATAAATATTTAATTAGTAAGTTATTTTAAGTAATTTTTAGTTTATTATTACTTTAAAAATACTTACAAGACATTTTAAATCTATGTCTTAAATTATATATTTGCACAATAACATGCTGTATTTAGGTTTTGTTTTATAGAGCTAAGTTCGGCTTTAGTTTCAACTCTTTTATGCACTAGAGCAAGGAGCCCTTTTACTTCTTGTAAAATGAATTAAGATTCATTAAAATTACTATTTTGTTTCATTGGTTCTATCTACTCTATGTATTATAGCAAGGAACCGACGATGTTTGTACGTTGATGTGTCAAACGAGACATAAAATTATATTGAATTAGACTACCTTATATAAAAATCTTGGCTACGCCACTGGAAGCAGCCCAAGCTTCGGGAAAAAAGGATTTTGCACTCACATACACCTTTTTTCAGGAGTTCTGCATATATAGATATTCACACTACTGCATCTGCACCTCTAATCTGTGGAAGCCACAACTATGATATGCACTCATTGAGGTGCGTGCATGTGAGCCAAATGTATGTGGCAGCTTGTCATCTGGCTTTGAACATAGCCATTCTGGAAATTTTACATCATGGAACCTATCAAGAAAAATATATAGTAGGCTTAGTGATGGAATAAGCATATATCATATACTTGCTGAATTCTCTTGACTTTACAGGCCGGTAATTAGTTCTACTCATGCACATTGTGCAGCTAGCGCAGCCCTAGTTCTCGGATCCGGAGTTGGTCTGAGCGAGAGCCATGGTACGAAATGAGAGAGGAGGATTGACCACAGCAGCGTAGGAGCCCCTCACCCCTTAATCAGGACACATGTGTGCCGCCGAGGACGACAGTGTAGCTGTGTAGGGCTTTGCGATGCCACGAGTTCATGTGTGCAAATTACCACTGTACCACGAGTTCATGTGGGCAAATCTAAATTTATCAAATATCTTTAATAAATTAATGGTAAGTTTAAATAAAAAAATAGAAATACCTAGAAGTACCAATACCAATATTACTACTTTCCAACTACAATAACAATGCTCTCCACTGCAGAACACATCGAGGAATTCATCTCCCTTTGGATTAGGATCCAATCTGTCCAGCTGCAGCCCGGGGTGCGTGACACCATTGCTTGGCGTTGGACAGCTGATGGGTCCTACTCTACTCGTTCGGCGTACAGGATTCAATTCAATGGCTCATTTCCTACCTTCAAATGCAATCTTATCTGGAAGGCCAGGGCGGAAAACAAGTGCAAAGTCTTTGTATGGATCCTTGTGCAAGAGAAGGTGCTCATGCAGACAACTTGCAAATAAGAGGATGGTCTCACCACGAGCGCTGTACCCTCTGCGACGGCCCACTGGAAACCTGCCTCCACCTCTCTCTTATGTGCCCGTTCACTACGGCGGTATGGAACACAGTACTGAACTGGGAGAATTTTGACAGCCGGCTCTTACAGACCACAAATCTTCATACCCACCTTGCTTCTTGGTGGGAGGAAGCTGCAGCCAAGATCGTCAAGGCGGAAAGGAGGCATTTCAACGGCTTGCTTATCTACACAACCTGGAACATTTGGAAGGAAAGAAATCGAAGAATTTTCGACAACGCCCAAGAATCGGTACTACAGGTCGCTGCGAGAATAAAGGAGGATATTGTGCAGTTTAGAAGGGCTGTAGAAGCAGGGAACTAGCAGCCACGTTCCTGTGTTCTTGTTTTCTCTTCCTGTGTGACCACTTGTGTCTTGTGTGGGGCTGTGTTGCTGTCTCAGTGACCGCCTAGCCGGATCACGTTTCTGTACATTGTTTTCTCTCCTTCCTTAATTGAGAGGCAGAGCTCCTGCCGTTTTCCTTAAAAAAAAAACAATAACAATGCTCTTGCAAGCCGTAGTAAAGCGTAGGAGTACTACCCGACGGTAGGAGTACAATAATTTCCTGCATCTTTGCTTGTATCACGCACTGAACACCTGTATTTTCATTAACTCCTGTTCAGCACGAATGTCATGAAATAATCTGATCGAGACGTCTGAAATCCAGGTATCGTTTACCCGTTTATTCCGATTATTAAATGGCATGTCAATCGTTTTCTATAGTGTTTTACACGAATAAATATATCATGTTTTTTAAAAAAAATACAAAGGCGGTTCCCGTGTATTGTATATTCAGCACGGCTGCACAAAAAAAAAAAGAAAACTGTTGCGAGAGCTAGCGATGACTAAAAAAAAAAAAAAAAGGTTTCGCTCCAGGTAAGTTCTTCTCTGTTTCAGCTAAACCAAATAAATCTCAGATTTTTGCGTCTCCAAGTCTCTCCAGAGGTCCAGCCGTTTCAGCCCACTACTGTGGCGCACTTGTCCTTGTAGAAATTGAATGGGTCATAAAGGAAGCCCAACTATGCACTCGCTGCCAACGAAGCCCGCCACTACTACAGAAAACTTAACCGAAACGGTTGTTTTGGTTAACCGAGGCGGTTTCTATAACCGCCTCGAAGATAAGGTCACGGTTAATCAGGCGCCTTAACCGAGGCGGTTAGAAAACCGCCTCGGTTAAAAGATTTACCGATAAAAAACCCGCCTCGGTTAATGAAAATTAACCGAGGCGGTTTCTTATAAAAACCGCCTCGGTTAATACATTAACCAAGGCGGTTAATATAAAAACCGCCTCTGTCTCACCATTAATGGAGGCGGTTATTATAATATAACCGCCTACATTATGATTTTTCAAATTAAAAAAAATATTTTTAGGTAATTTATATTAATCATTTAATATTTTGAATATTTTGAAATATAAGCAAAGATCAAATATAGCTAATACAGATCATATGGAACACATAGAATAAGCGTTTAAAGGCTGAACATATATTACAAGAGATCTGATGTCAAACATCATTTGAAGTTCCACCATGAAGTTTAAATTACATGCACACAAAGTCACAAAGTCAAACACGTACACATAAGCGACATGAGAAGTTTATCACAAGCTAAACTAGTCGAAGATGTCCGCAACACATAATCCCTCATATCTAGCATTGTTCTCCATTTGCGTAGCTTCTCATACTTGTCCTCGCTTGCTAGCTCGCTTCTCTTCGTAGAAGAACTTGCCATCGACATGACAACATTGATCAGTTACAAACTTGCAAACGTCGGATATTGTTTGACCGATGATCATCTTATCGACCCTGCTCCTTTTCCACCATCCTTTTGATTTCTTCAGCTGTCGGTAGCTGTCGCTGTACTTCCCGCACGCCCTAAGGTACTCACAAGCATAGTATCCACATAGAAGCAACCCTTCGGGTTGTTTCGAAAGCTTTACATGAACGTTATATTCGTAATCCGAAATAGTTAGGCCATATGGAGAGCATGATGGACGATGCAAAGTAGCACATATGAGATTGATGATATATATAGTTACCGGGAATTGACGCCTCACTTTGAGTACGTGTTTGTATTTCAACTTCTTTTTCTCGGACCTCCGATCCAAGCAGTTGGGGTCTTCAAGGTACTTCCCCGTAAGCATCGTATGGAAAACCACTCGTGTCAACATCAAAATTGATACAATTTATACGTGTAAATAAATGAATGTGATGTCACACTTACTATCGGACACAGAATTCAAAATCATTGTACGCTTTTTTGTCCGTTTTCCTCAGGGAGTCGAATACAACAGCCTTGCCATCTTGTGGGAAGATCATAAATACAATCCAAGGCCCCCATGACGCCCAAGCTGCACCATCGAAACAATTTAAATCTCAACTCTTCAAATGTAAGAAGTGAAAACCCAATGGATGATATACGTATTGGAAGAATCGCTTTTCACGCACCGAACCGATGGGCGGCAAGGATACACCCATATTCTTCGACCTTCTTCATGGCTTGGAGGATGTACCGTCCCCTTTCGTACCTTTATCTCACTCCGTAGGCATGCTTTAGTTTCTACCCGCTGCATGGGGGTCAAGTTCACCAATTGCGGATCTGTATCCGGTATATCGTAGCCAATTATGGCCCTCTGGGTAATATGCATAGGAGAGAGATAGATAACATTATCTCCAAGCTCCCGATTTATATATGATTGCATCCTGCGCAGCACAAGTCTTGGTCACGGCATTGTTGTATTCATTCAAGAGGGCATAGGGACAACGGTGCAATGCTATAACAACTTACAATGCAAAAAAGGTGACTTGGGCGACATCGAGGTCCTTGCGCCGCAAAGATCCTATGCATGTCGTGGAAGGTCACAGAGAAAAAAACAATCCTCTTCCAAGTGGAAGAACTCCTTGGGGACCCTCACAATGAATTCTTTCATTCCTAACTTGGCAAAGATGCATGTACCATAGATGGAAGCGTCGAACCTCCCACGTCTCCTCCTGGACTAGCTGGCCCAAGGGCAACATGAACTTGCCATGCTCGTAGTTGTCCGGGCAGTCTGGAGTTAGTGGCCAGATCGACGGTGGCGTTCAAGGGCCTGCAATCATGACGAGTGCAAATGTTGTTAGCACCATCATCACAGGCAAATATACTCTATAATTGAGATAAGCTGGAAAGTGTGTTAGCAATAGTACCTATCGAATGCCGTTGAGAAAGGGAGACTGTTTGCGATTTTATACGCCCTCCAATTTGCGAGGGGTATATTCGGGGACCTGTCGTCCTCCTCATCTATTGGGCACTCTTTGGGTTGGCTTGGAGGCGACGAGTCGTGCCCCGATGCACCTTTATTGTCCTCCTCATCTGTTAGCTTCATCGGCGCTGAAGGGCACTCTTTGGGATGACTTGGAGGCGGCGTGTTGTGCCCCGATGCAACCCCTGCATCTCCTTGTGGGTTGCCTTTGTCGGGAGATGGGCTCCGTCGAGGACTGATGCCTGGGATGCCATCGTTGTTGTTGCCACCGTCGTTGTCGTCGTCATCATCACTTGGCCCGCCGCCGGGGGGAGACGATGACGGCTGTGAGCACGATGTCTCCCTTTTCGGCACGATATCAGCTTTGTTCCAAAGCACGATGTCGCCGAGTGCTTGGCCGAGCGTTGTTGCACCGCTTTCAGTGGGAAACTCAAGTTCGTCTTGATCAAATTCATCTTTAGTGTACACCAAGAGCACTACGGCGTAGTCGGGCGGGATCGGCTTGCCGTCGTACATTTCTCCATCTTTTTGGCGCCTTAACCTCTCCTTCTCCCACTTCTTTCTTCGTCTTCCCCGTCCGGCCAAAGGGCACCAAGAGCTTGCAGTGTTGGTTTTTGATCTTATCGACCGGGGGACCTTTGGTGTTGTGAGGTACCCGGCCGCCCCTCGCCAAGGTAGGCGGGCGCCACTGTCGAAGCATCTGCGACCGCAGTCCACCATCTTGGGGTCGTTGCTCGTGAAAGCTTCCCCGTATGGACCCCATGATCATTTCCTTTATGGCCGCATCATGGCCTTGCTTTGGATGAGCTCCTTTATACGCCTGCCTCGTGCGGTACGAGGCAGCGGCCGGATTGCCGTGACTCCACGGTCTTCCAGCTACGCCTCGAGGAGATGCCCCCGCACACGGCCGTGGTGCTCCGGCCTTCCAAGGCCCTCGGTCAGGACGTCATGATCCCTGCGAGGTTCGAACAACCCTTCTTCTTTAGCCTTTTGTACCGCGAGCACCGCCTTCTCCGCCTCCTCGGTCTCTGGCTCGTTGTACTTGGTTTTTCCCTCTTTTAGCCTCTTCGGCCGACGGGCTTTGAAGTAGTCACGTGCCCTGGTGTCGAGGCCTGCTAATGGATCGTCTAGACCGGCAGCAGCTGCCTCACTTTCTTCCTACCGCCACTTGGGCCTCTTAGCGGCGTACCCTGTCATACCCAAGTGGTGGGGAGTGTATTCCTCTTTGCGAGGTCAGAGAACTTCTGGCTCTTCTCCTTTGAGCCTTCATCAGACACCTTCTCCACAAATTCTTCCCAAACGTGACGCTTGATGAAGCTGTAGTCTTCAAAGGGTGTCTTTTCCATCTTTACATACTCGGTGTTCAGTGTGGAGCGCAAGTTGCGAAGCGCTTTTCCTGCAACCGCCAGAGCATGCTTCCTGCATAGATCTTCGTTGAACTGCTCCGGTGGATACTCGAACCGCTTCTTCACGTCTCCCCATACTTTATCCTTGAGCTTTTTTGGGACTTTTCTCCAATCAAAGTAGGTGATAGGCACATGCTCCCTAGCTATACAGGAGCACTGGTTACTGAATGTGCCTATCACACTTTTCGGTAGCAAGGGCTCTCCATGCGGTCCTATCTGGTGTATGACATGCGCCTTGGTCGACACTTGGTGCCTACCGTGTTGGCCCCTCTTCAAATCTGACTTCTTGCCAC
Organism: Chrysopogon serrulatus; assembly: GCA_015844335.1. Taxonomy (NCBI): domain Eukaryota; kingdom Viridiplantae; phylum Streptophyta; class Magnoliopsida; order Poales; family Poaceae; genus Chrysopogon; species Chrysopogon serrulatus. The sequence continues at coordinate 17,712 of JADLZL010007618.1, read as the reverse complement.
TCTTGCCAGTACTCTTGCCACTGCCTAGTCCGGCTGAAGAGCTAGGGGTGGGAACGGATCCATGCCCCTCTCCACCATCCCCCTCTTCCTCATCGTGGAACTCCAAGCGCAGAGGCACCTGTGGTATCTGTCGAGCATAACAAGCATTATTAGCATATACTTATGCAAGGGCCTTGATGCTATACTAGTAGTTTCATACGTACGTCGCGCCGTTGAGTTTCAGTATCATCTTCTGGATGATATCGTGCTTTCATGCGAGAACTTTGTGTTGAAGCCCTATGCATGTAGTCCAAATCATCTTCTGCATTATAGTTTGGGTCATCATCTTCCTCTGTTTTGGCGCTTTTTCGGGCCGAGGTGTTGGCACCTCCTCCTCGTACTCGGTAGAGTCGCCTCGATGACGATGACGTTTCATCGTTACTCTCATAAGGACTAGGCCGGGCGCCATTGTCCTTCGTCCCTTACGCCGTCGTCCCATTAGAAGCTATTAAGAAGAGATTGTCATATAGATGATGCATATCACACTATTATTCAACATCATATACAAAGGAAACATCACATTTATATAAACGAAACATCTCTCTTATTTTTTATAATACAATATTACATCATTTTTCATTTACATTGATATCTCGTATACAAAATTTGAATAAACATACAAAAAATCGAAGAAAAGTACAAAATTTAAAGAAAAGTACAACATCGTTAGTAAATTCGGCTCGATTGGCCCCAATGTCATCACATTGCTGCTAAACCGGTTGCTTGTATGTTATACAAGCCATCCTAGTTTAGCAACTTAATTACAAGTAGGGGCCATTTGATCATCATAGCCGCCTCCTCGACCAAAAATGGATTCACGTCAATGCATATGCCACTTTGCCTTAGCAAATTTTTACAAGTTCAAACCTCATTTCTTCATTGCATTAGTTGTAAGTAATACGCAAGTGCAGCGTAAAGCAAAAAGACAGAGCACCTCTCGATAGTAAAGTAGAATCAAGTGCGACAAGCAAGTAGCACCAAGAAGAATAATACATCATTGGCCATGGGAATGTACTCGGCACCAAAAATTAGTGGGATCGTAGTAAATAGTAGTAGTACTAAGTAGGTTGTTTTAACCCATAAGTAGCACCAGCAAAGTGCAAAGAAGAGAACACGCGCGGTAAATAATAAATAGCAAAGTAAAGTAGAATCAAGTGCAAAAAGCAAGTAGCACCAGCAAGTGCAGCAAGAAACCAAAAGGACTTTTGTAGCTTGTTTTAACCCATAAGTAGCACCATAACACGCATATGTTTCCATGGACAGAGGCTGATGAGAAACAAAGGGTAACCAACCAACACAACCAAGCAACAAAAAGAACAAACAAAGACTAGAAACCGATCGCTAAAGTTATAAGCATAAGTTATGCAAATCCATGTGAGGCTAAGCACATGCCGCCAATCAAAACAAGAACAGTGCACAAATTATATCCCCATGGCCTCGTAAACTGAAAGAAACATCATAGCAAAGAGTATAGTAGTAAGAAGGGGACTGTGGCATCATAGGCATCACAAGTAGTGTACTAAGAACAAGATAGTAGTAAGAAGAGTGGCATCACAAAAAGACAATCATCCGAGTATCACAAAAAATTGGAGGTCGTGTGCATCATAGGCGAAGGGCATATGCTTGTAATTTGAAAATGGCATCATAGGCGGCATGTAAATCATCCAATTAGATAGCATGTAAATCTTCCAATTAGCATCACACGTGCATCACAAATGGGTAAGTCGGTTCACCGAAGATAGGAGCTCGCTGACGATGCCTAGGAGGAACAAGTGCAGGCGCGGCTAGGGTTCCAGATCCAGGCGGCGGCTAGAAGCTTCCAGGAGCAGAGGAAGAAGTGCACGCGGCGGCGCCCCTCCTCGCACGGACGGCACCGGCGCGGAGGAAGAAGAGCAGGCGCGGCGGCGGTGCTCCTTGGACGGCGGACGGATGGCGCGGATATATATATATAGAGCCGGCGCGGGAGGAAGAAGAGCAAAAGCGTCCGGAGGAAGAGCAGGCGCGGCGGTGCTCCTCGCACAAACGGACGGAGCAGGCGCGCGGTGGCGCTAGGTTCCAGATCCCGCGCGCAAGACGCTGGCGGCCGGCGGCCCTCGCCGCGGAGCCGACGAAGAAATGCACACGGCGGCGCCTCCCTCGCACGGACGGCGCGGGTGACTCAAGACCGACGGCACCGGCGCGGGAGGGAGAAGAGCAGCGCCGGGGCGGTGCTCCTAGGGCGGTGGCTAGGGGTTCTAGATCCCGCCACAAGACGCTACAGGCGGGCGGCCCTCTCGGCGCCGGAGCTGAGGAAGAAGTGCACGCTGGCGGCGCCTGTCCCTCGCACGGACGGGCGCGGCTCTCGCGACGGACGGCACCGACGCTGGAAGAAGAGCAGGCAAGGCGGCGGTGCTCGCCGGACGGCGGACGGACGGGCGCGGAGGGAAGAAGAGCCGGGCGCGAGGAAGAAGAGCAAAGGCCGGAGGAAGAGCAGGCGCGGCGGTGCCCGAGCACGGACGGAAGGGGCGGCGGCGGCGGCGCGAAATTTCGGGCAGTTCTTCGGTGATTTCGAAAACACCCGAAGAACCGAGGAAGAGAAGGGCCGGCGCTGGTGTATATATAGACGACATTGACCGAGGCGGTTAGGCGGTTATTGTTACAAAACCGCCTCGGTAAAACCTTTAACCGAGGCGGTTATTTTTGGGAAACCACCTCAGTTAATCTAGGGCCCGACGCAAATCTCGCTTCATCAGTTTCTCCATATATGCCTTGCTCTTGGATCCACGTCGTGAAATTGATGTTGTGTTGTTTCTGTACCCATGCCTCACCGCGTCCACCACTAGAAAGGCGGCTCTCATCTAAGTGCTTCTCGAACCCGCCTTCCATGACCACTAACCGATTGAGCGCTTATTGTGAGCTTGTTGTAGAGTGTCTTCATCTACATCAGTGCGGACTTTCCTTCCTGTACATCCCATCCCCGAGGTTTTGCCCTCATGCAAAGGGACTCGCAACCCAATCGCTCTTCCGTCCCTAATGTATTTGGTGCACCAATTTATGGCCTCCTCCGTTGTGTATGCCTCGATCATAGAGCCCTCCGGGTAAGCACGATTATGCACATATCTATTGAGGGTCAACATAAACCGCTCGTACGTCCACATCTGATGAAGGTACACGGGGCCTAGTTCCTCAGATTCGATCAACCATGTGCATCATAAGGTGTGGCATAATATCAAAGAAAGATGGTGGAAAGCACATCTCAAGCTGACAAAGAGTTTCTGCGATGAATTGTTTCGAGCCGAGCAGCTCGGCTTCATCGATGACCTTCGTGTAATTTGGTTAAAGAAGTAGCACATGCGTATTATTACCATCTTAACGCACTACGGACCGATGCATCGATCACAATTGGAAGGAACACCGTAAGCATGACATGGCGGTCATGTGAGTTGAAGTTGGTTAAAGTGAGGTCTTTCATGGAGACAAGGCTCTTGATGTTGGAAGAAAAACCGGTTGGCATCTTGACTGTCCCCGAGCCACTGGCACATAGCCCTCCTCTCATCCAATGTCAGGTTGTAGCTCGCCCTGGTAGGTCGACTTTCCCACTCTGCGCAGCAGGCGTCGGTTGAATTTCGGGCTTGATGCCCATGTTGACCAAATCCTGACGAGACTTGAGACCATCCTTTGTCTTTTTCTTGATGTCAAGAAGGATTCCTATCGTGCTCTCTCAAGGTGCATGCAATCGATGGCATGAGGCGTATCTAGTTCCTTCCAAAGATGATAGGTACTTGAAGAAATAAGATCGCTTCTTGAAAGGAACGGGGGGCCGTGATAGGCTCACCTACTTCTTCGCGTCCTCTACATCCCGCTTCCTCTTTTTTCTTGGTTGGCTTTGGACCATCTTTTCCCTCTTTCTTCTTCTTCTTTCCGAACTCGATGTTTATGCCCTTGACCATGTCAAACACCTTTTGCCCGTACCTTATTCTTTCCGGCTCGTCAGTTTGAGGTTCGGCCTTGTTGTCAAAGTATTGATTCATCATAGGTCTCCGATACACATGCTTTTTACAGAGGAATCGTCTGTTTCTCATGTACACCATCTTCTTGGATGCAGCAAGGTAAGTGTAGCAGGTACCATCAATGCACACTACACAACCGGTCTTACCTTTAATCTGCCCAGATAGTGAAAAAAGACCAGGGTAGTCTGTGATGGTGACAAATACGATGGCCTTCAGAGTGAAATCCTTTTTTAGGAACGCATCCATCATTTTGACCCCCTTTCCCCATAGAAACTGCATGTCCTCCATAAATGGCTCTAGGAAGACATCTATATCATTTCTAGGCTGCTTCGGTCCGGATATAAGTATGGTAAGTAAAAGATACCTGTTATAAAAGAGATTCGTAAGAGGGATGTTATTATGTAATTAAATTGGTGAAAACAACTTTCACACACACCATCCCCCCCGGGTCCAATAAATCCCAAATAAGTACTGCGCTTGTGACATAGATGGGGAGGTAAGTTGTAGATGGTGAGGATGACCGGCCAGGTGCTTTGTGGGTGCTACTTAGGTCACCGAACGGATTCATCCCATCGGTACTTAGCGCGAACGAACGGCGTTCTGGCCTCGTCACCAAACTCCGGAACTTGTCGTTGAAACGCTTCCATTGCTTGCCATCCGAGGGATGTCGAAGCTTGCCATCACCCTTCGTGGCGTTCGGTGATGCATGCCAAGACATGAGCTTGGCATCATCCGGGTTCCCGAATATCGCACGCAAGCGATCGATCACGGGCAAGTACCACACGATAGGGCGGGACTTTTTCTACTCATATAACCCTCTTCTTCCCCGGTCCCGATCCGGAGGCGGGGCCCTTCTTTGTCGTCTTCATCTTCTTCTTTGGCACTCTTGAGGTGGGTCCATCGTCAGCCGCGGCGTCCGTTCGACAACCAAAGCATTCCTCTTGTAACGGCTCGCTCGCTCAAATGCGAGGACAGCTCTGCAAGTTCTTATACTGGCCTCGATATAAAATACGATGGTTTTGGACAGGGCATGGAACTTTTTAAGTTTCATCGCCACTGGCCTGATCAGATTCTTTGCCCGATAGGTATTGGCGGGCACCTTGTTACCCTCCGGGAATGTGTCAGCGAGGATACGTAACAGATCGTTGAAGCTAGTGTCGGACCACCCATGGCGAGCCTTGAGCATCAGCATCCGAAGATTGAAACGTAATGCCGTCCAATGCTTCGGACAACCATTGTCTGAGGGGATCTATTGCCGCCGCTTCATCTCTCTAAAGTTCTCTAGCCACTTAGGATTCCCAAACAAGACGTCATCCCGGTCTTGGCGGTTTAGCGATTCTATCGAAGAGGTCCACATCTTCGGAGTCCAACACCTCCGCCGGATTACCACCATCGTCAGCTGCAGTGTCATCCTCTACCTATAGCAGATCTTCAATCGTGATGTAATCACGACGATGCACATCATCATTGTCACCGGCGGCTGATGCTTTGGCTGCTGATACTTCAGGTTCTTCTCCATTTCCTCCATCAATCACCGCCTGTGTCATTGTCATCGACGACTTGTTTTCTCTGGATGAGCAAGTGGTGGCGGCACTCGGATCTGATTCACCGTGATACTTCCGACCTTATAATCTTTGGACGAAACCAAACCGCACTAAGTGAGATTGCACCACGCTCTCACCATGTGCCAGCAAATTCTTACAGCTATTGCACGGACAAATTATAAAATCTCGACCCACACTTAGACGATGCTTTATCGCCGCAGGAATGAACTTTCTCTTCACATGATCCAAGAAAGATGGATCTAGCCTCGATCCCTTGTACATCCAATCCCTTGTCATCCGCGACCTTGCACACGTACCATAAACATATATAATAAGGATGGGAGCTAAAAAATACATGTATCTAAATCTAGATCTAAAGAAAATAGAGAAAAAGAGAGAGAAAGAGAGAGAAAAAGAGAGAGAATGCACAAAGAGAGAAAAAGAGAGGAAAATGTAGGTTTTGGAGAGTAAGAATCAACCTCTCGGTGCCACCTTTCACAAATCCAAGGGTTAATCTCCCCCTTAGGAGATGGTTCTTTCTCCTCCACTTAGATCTAGATCTAGATGTAGGGGGAAGAAAGAGAGGAGAGGAGAGAGGGGGAGAAGAAAAGGAGGGTTGGAGGGTAAGAATTGAGCTCTTGCGGTGCCCCTTCGCCTATTCCAAGGGCAAAACTTCTCCCCCTAGAAAATAGACAATTTTTGCGGTTTTGGAGCTCAAAACCCGCAAAAATGGAGGAGAAGCCGCGGGGAAGAAGAAGGAGGCTGCTGGTTATATAGAGCAGAGTTAACCGAGGCGGTTTTTGTTAGAAAACCGCCTCGGTTAACGGTATATTAAGCGAGGCGGTTTGTGTTACAACAACCGCCTCAGTTAATGAATTAACCGAGGTGGTTTTTATAAACAACCGCCTCGGTTAATGTTGATTAATGGAGGCGGTTTTCTTATAAAAACCGCCTCGGTTAATTCGTTAACCGAGGCGGTTGCTGCGGCTGGCCATTGCCTCGATTGAAAATCATTAACCGAGGCGGTTTTTTCCAAAAACCGCCTCTGAGCTCATTTTTGAAGTGCCTTGCAAAATCTTTTGTGTAGTAGTGCGCGATGGAGGCCGCCGCGGCGGTCGTCGTAGAAGCGGCGCCCGCCGTGCGCGAGGGCGAGAACTGAACAACGGCGGCGGCGAGGAAGAAGAAGGTGAGATGAGACTACATCTGCCCCAACGCCATCTCTATCACGATCTCCTTCACCAACGGCATCTTCGGGAAGCTAGCCACGGGAGGCCACGAGGCTGGGTCGATAGGCTGCCTCATCCAGACCTCTGTCAGCGTCGTCCTACCTTGCGACTTGCAAGCTCGCCAGGGTCTCCGCGGGCATCGAGGTCGTCACCAGGTTCTCCTTCTCTTCGGTTGCCTTCCTCTGGTCTCCTGTACTTGCAGTGCAGTTGGGTGCTTTCGTTTTTTCTGGCTCATTAAGCGGAGGCCAAGACCCACCGGCGACAGGATAAGTGAAACTGTGAATGAAATTAGACGCTCGGCTAGGAATCCCAAAAGGCCAATTGGGTCTCTAAATTTCTAATCTTGTATTTCTCTCATCTGTATGCAGCCGGGTTGCCACGCTAGAGGCTGCTTTAGTTTCTTACATATAATAAATTTCAGCAGGAACTGTATTGTATTCTGAACCTGTAGGCTGTAGTCATTTAAAATGCATATGCCTAATCGTTCAAGACAGTCATTTTTTATGTTTTGACGATGTGGAGCATAGAGTATGCTATAAATGACATGCCCACCGCTGTGGAAATTCAAACATTCCATATCTTATAAAAGGGTATATTTCTGTTATTGCAGGAGACTACATACATCTCAACATATTCTAATCGACCTTCAGCTGTGATCATTGCTCTTGCAAATAACTGCAGTTGGTACCTTGTCAAGCATTTCTTGTCCTAAGAAGGTAAATTTGCATAGCACCTTACTTTCTCTTTTACACTGTTATATGATAAACATACAAATCCAAAAGAGACTTCAATCCTCACATGAGCTTCAGTTGCTACACCAATTTGCATGCAATTATCGGTTGTTTCGATTCTTCGACATGTATGCAGCTTAGACATGTGGTAGAGAAATGATCCTATATTGCACATTTTTAGCTCTACTTATTCACTGTTGTCTGAAAATTACTGCAAAATTGTTTCTACTCCTTGTTCCACCACAAGAGGTCTGGCAAACTTGAGGTATGAACCCTGATAGCATGCATCTCATTGACAGCATCTTGTATCAGTGTCCTCTCTTTAGGTTGTTTTCTTGAGCAGGATACCCAAGAGCAATGATATTAACCAAACATTTGCATGGCGCCCCCTTTGTGCCTAATGTACAGTTGTTTTCATTCTTTTCTTTGTTTATTATGGCCAGTGCTCACAAAATGGGCACAGCTGCTGACCTACTGCATGATCTGTATGTACAGTACATAGCACCGGATTGGTGTAGTTTGTCAGTATGAAATGCAGTCATCTATGAAATGCAGTCATCCAGGTGCCATTTGACCATCATCTAGTTTTGTATTTACTATGTTGCCCTGTGATTGGCTTAAATCTTATTTTAACCTGCGTGTTCGGCGGGAAGCGAGGCTATTGGAACATTTGAATGGGACGATAGTGCATCATCCAGGTGCCATTTGATCATCGTCCAGCAGTTTATAAGCTGACCGGCAAGATATTGCATAGCAATTTGAGGGACGATTCTAGGGGTCGGGAGGACGGGGCAAAACTTATCAAAATCCCCCTATCACCATCGAGGTACACTGGCTCCCTCTCCCACCAGTCTCGATCTAAAGCAGGGCAAGAGTTCCCACCCGCAGATCCGTCGTCACCTTGATTGGGCGTTGGTTACAGCAAATCAAGGATTATGGATTAAAGTTTGCGTGCGCTACTTTTGGTAAAGCAAAGCCGTGGCATACTCTAGTCTCGGAAGGAGCTCTCTCTCTATATACATACTGACCGAGATTAATGTAGACTCTTTAGTTCTGGTTGGTGTCCTTTGACACTTGAAAAACTTGGAGCTCTATAATACTCTTGGGAGTAGGTAGCAAAGGATAACTCGTAGAAAACATATACTAACGAGTAGATCAGGATGGCCAAATCAATGTAGCAGAAAGGATGATGGTCGTAGTGAATCGTGGTATTTTAGGCAGGAGGACCAATATGTTAATCCTTTAGTTCTGATTGGTGTTTTTCAACTCTCAAAGAAACTTAGACCCAGGATGTCACATGCCCAACGCGGGTCGTGATCGACGACGGAACAAATGGGCTGGCTTGGGGCTTGTACGGCCGCCGCCCTAGGCAGTCGCCTCCGCCAACCCTAGGGTTAGGGCACGCGCGTCACGTACCATCTGCTGTTACCTAATTAGGTATTAGTTATTTTTAGTAAGCAGTCGATTAGAATAGAAAGACGTGAGTTGATTTATAGAAAGGAGAATCCGTGTTCGATAAGGATATCCTTGTTTTGCCGTTGTGCTATTATACGGGACTAATGCTTACATTAGTCGATTATAGGCTTTTAAGCATGAGTTTTTTTAGAATTACATGGAACAAGGTAGATATCCACAAACACACGTACACTCTACTCCTAAAGTAAAAAAAACTTAATTTATTGAGCACTGACCAATTAACCTAAAAGCTTAACAGGGAGAAGTTACAATTCACTTACATTTCAACTTGACAGGGAGAGGTTACAATTCACTTACATTTCAACGTAATAGACATAAAACAGATAATTTGCGATGGCTAGATATGCAATACAAACTAACAACAGTTTGTTTATAGGGAAGAAACTTTGGCACACAAAGTTATTGCTTGGTAAGTACTCCGGTTGATCTTTGCAGAAATATATATATATACTGTATGTATGTAATGCACTTGGGTGCATTCCATATAGGGAATGCACCCGTGCCGTCCGACCGAAACCAACGACGACCGGACGCCATCCCCGCACCCACCGGTCGCTCTATTTCCTCCCCCGCCGATTTCCTTCATCCCCCGCACACGCACTCCGAGGTGTCCGCGCCGCCCGCTGTCCCGCGCCGCCCGCTCCACCTGGAAACCACCGCCGCGCCGCCCCTCCGCTATGGAAACCGCCGCCGCCTCTCGCCCCGCACGCGCTCTATTTCCCTTTCCCCAATCGATTTCCTTCGTCCGGTGTCCGCGGCGCCCGCCAAGCGCGCGCTTCCGCCCGTGAAACCACCGCCGGCGCCAGCGCCCGGGCTTCACTCCGGCCGTGGAACCGCCGCCGCATCCCACCATTCCACCGTGGAAAGCGCCCAGCCGCCGCCTCCGCTCCGCCCATGGAAAACCCCGCTTGCCGTGCTCCACTTCGCCCGTGGAAACCGCCGCCTCCACCATTCCGCCTGGAAACCGCCGCAAGGCCGGCTCCACTTTCGCCCGTGGGAAACCGTGCGCCGCCTCCACGCCTCCGGCGCGAAACCGCCGCAGCGCCGCGATCCACTCCGCCTGTGTAAACCGCCCGGTTGCCCTCGCCGGATTCCACCGACCCCTAGGGAGGAGGCCCTCTCCGATATGAGTCATCCCCATTTCCATTTCCCCTCACGCACTCACCCCTACGCGATTCTATATGCATATGAATTTGTTTTTTGCTTTTTGTTGAAACTGCTGCTATATATTGGTTGCAATTGTTTGTGTCTATTAGTTGTAGTTAGTTTTACAACTCAATTGGAATTGAATTTGAATTCTTCTTTAAGAAAAGTCTACATATGCTTTTGTTGTAATCTGCTATCTATAATTGTTGTTGCAATTGGATGATTCGTGCAATCGCAATTTGTAAACTGGTAGGTTGGTGTAGTTAGTTGCCTTTTTTTGAAACTGCTGCTGTATATTGGGTTGCAATTGGTTGTGTCTATTAGTTTTAATCAGTTTTAGAACTTAATTGGAATTGAATTTGAATTCGTCTTTTAAGAAACGTCTATATATGCTTTTGTTGTAATCGGCTATATAATGGTTGTTGCAATCGGATGATTCGTGCAATCGCATTTTATAAAACCGGTAGGTTGGTGTAGTTAGTTTTTAAATCTTACTTTTGCAAACCGGTAGGATTGGTGCAGTTGTTAATCAATTCATTAATTTTTTTTGAAACTGTTGCTGCAACTCATACAATTTGACGGTGCATATCTAGTATGCATTCGGATGTTGTAACTAGGATATTATGTCTAGTCGCAAATGGTAGGGTGTTTTAGCTATAATTGGTTTTATAGTTCATATGATTCTTTAACTCAATTTTTTTTTTTTTTTCACATGTCTAGTGTTTTTTATTATTTTTTTTTCAATTTTTTGCAGTTGTTATAATGAGTACGCAAGGGGATGCAAAGCAGGTGGTCGGGCGGCGACACCCCGGCGCCGCCCGCTTTGTCGCAAAACGCTTCGTGTATACAAGTCTAATAAAGACAGAAGAAGAGATTAAAGCTTCCCAAATTCTCCCAACCCGATGCCGACGCTGAAGTGCATGAAGAAATGGAAGCACAAAGATGATCAAGATTATGAGCCCGGGGGCGATGATGATGCGGTAGCGAACCACATGGAGAGGATGGCGCCCGATGGCGGTGGATGGCGGCAACACCGCAAAGATTGTAAGCAATAAGAAGAGGAGCCGCAAGCGACCTCCCCCGCACTCGTTGCTCTCCTTCGAAATTCCAAGATCTTCTCAAAGCTCTCCTGCTGAGAGCTTGTAGACATAGTCAAGACAAAGGGTTTCGGGGATTGTTGAAATTCAAACCAAAACCGTCGCGCCTGCACACTGCTCACCGGCTTATCTTTGAGGCTTAACCTTAAACGATGAAATTGGAGCTTGGCATGGGCAAAGAGATTGTTGTAAATGAGCTGGGAGAGCTAATCGCCCTAGTACATACAAAAGGCCGGGAATCGGGGTTCCGGATATTGTGAATGGTCTGAAGAGCAAGACGCCGACGGGGGACTTGGGTCCGAGGGCATTTTTCATGGTTGTATTTTAGTCTTTGCTTTTCTCAAACACCGATAGTCGCATCAGGCTTGAAGATGTGGTATATACTGAAGATCTTGACAATATTGGGGAGATCAATTGGTGCAAAGCAGTAGTAGACAACCTTTACAAAGCTGCACGTTTATATAGAAAGGATTTTGCGGTGAAGGGTGTCCTTGCACCGGTCACAGGCTGCGGGATTTTTCTGTTGGTAAGTTCTTTTTTTTTGCATTCATTGTCCTGTTACACTAAGCAGTAATAACTGTCCATTAGTTTTGTTTGCAATTGGGTATTGTCTTTAGTAGCAATTCGGTATCTTGTTTGATCTTTTTTGTTATATAAACATTGTCATTGCACCAGTATTAACTATGTATTAGGTTTTGTTGCAATTGGATCATGTCTCCCGTTGCATTTGATCTCCTGTTGACTGGTATTTTCTGTAGTAGTTTTTCTGTTTGGGCAAGAGTTTGCAATTGGGTATTGTCTTCAGTAGCAATTGGTATCCTGTTTGAACTTTTTTGTTATATAAACATTTGTCATTTGCACCAGTATTAACTGTGTAGTATGTTTTGTTGTATTTGGATCAGGTCTCCAGTTTTTGCAGTTTTGTCTCCCTGTTGACTAGTATTTTCTGTAGTAGTTAGTTTTTATGTTTGGGCAAGGGTTTGCAATTAGGTATTTTTCTTCAGTAGCAATTGGTATCCTGTTTGATCTTTTTTGTTATATAAACATTGTCATTGCACCAGTATTAACTGTATAGTATGTTTTGTTGCAATTGGATCAGGTCTCCAATTGCATTTTGGTCTCCTGTTGACTAGTATTTTCTGTAGTAGTTAGTTTTCCTGTTTTGGGCAAGAGTTTGTTGTGTGGGTTCATGGCTCCAGTATCAACTGTGTTTTGTAGCCTGTTGTAATTGGTTCTAGTCTCTGGTAGTGATTGGTTTGCTGATGTTTTTGTTTTGTTTTTTTCATACATACAGATGTTATACGTTGATTTCTTGCAGCATGGGCTGGACTTAGATGCATTTTCACTCCCCCGATGTGCTATCTTGGATAGCAAAATTATCGATAAAATTGCATCATTGGATCGCACGGGCGATGTCGCAGACGATGCTATTGAGTATGGCAATCTCAGGGTAAGCTGCTGATAATCTATCTTTTTTTTGTTTTTTGTTTGTATGTTTTGGATAACCATTTTTTAATAAAAATAAAAACCATGCAGTTGAGGAGCATCTCTGCCACGTGTTACACACCCCCTGCTTTCGCCCTAGATACTGCCCCCCACCCCGCTATCGCACACCCTCACCGTGTTCTTGCTCTTGAGGGAGTTCCTAATCCGGATGCGGCTGGCACACACAACCCCCCTGTTGGGCATGCCACCATTAACCTTGAGCCTCCTGTTCTACATCAATACCCAAGCTTCCGTGATGCGTTCGGGCAAAGCATTGCTGATGTAGTTGGTAGAAGCAGGAAGTCAGATGCTTTAAAGGCTTTGAAGGCTTTTGATGACAGTACTGCCCAGGCCCAGATCTACGCGACCAAGGCTGCTAAGTACATCACTATAGCTAATGATCTAATGGCAAAAAGTCATCATGAATGCTTCAGTGCCATTCAGAAGCTGCTTGCTGATTTCTAAGCTGATGGGGAAGCTGCTAATGAGAGTAGGAGGGGAAAGAAGAGGAAGAAGAGCAAATCTAGAGCATCAGGTAGTTTTGTTGCTGTTTTTCAATGTATTCATACTGCATTTACTTACACATATATGCATTTTTTTATTTGCAATTTTGTGATTTTTTTCCATTAGTAGTTTGTTTTTGCAAGAACTAATAATTTTTTCTTGTGTATGTAGCAGCATCTAAATCAGCTGTCGATGAAGCTGTTGACAAAGAAGTTGGTGTAGAAGAAAATGTTGGTGTAAATCCTGGTGCAGGTACCTTTTTTTTGTTGCATTTTGTCTTTGTTGCATGTTGCAATTGCTACCATTTTCTGTGTTGCAAATGGGATGCAAACAAGCTTTTTTTACGTTTTTGGGGTATCTATTTTTTTGTATGCAGGAGGAGAAACTAGTGGAGCTGTATTAGACCAAGAGGACCTTCATGAAGAAGATTTTTATGATCATTATTTTGGCCAAGGAGGACATGACTCAGACCATGATGGCGGAGACATGCAAGGACATAAAGGTACAGATGGAGATGGTCAAGAAGGTTCACATGGAGATGGCCAAGAAGGTTCTCGAAAAGGACCTCAAGACGGATACCAAGATGATCAAGGCGTTCCTGAAAAAGAATCTGATGAAGGAGGAGAGGGCCAAAAAGTTGATGGAGAAGGTGGAAACATTGGAGGTAACGCTCGAATACCTACGTCGATTTTTTTTGTGTGTAGTAGCTTGTTTTTTAAAGACACAATTGGTTGGTGCATAGTTTTTTTGCTCACTAACTGTGTGTGCACTAGCATTAGTTTCCTGCAATTTTTGCAATTGGGTCATTAAATTAGCAGCAACTGTGTAGGACTTTTCTGTTGCAATTGGTGTCATGTCTACAGCAGCATATCCATTTTTTTGGCAATATGGTATGGCCCTATAACCTTTATTATTCTAGCTCATATTTTCCTTTTTTTTCTTTTTTTCAAAGATGTAGATGGTCAACAAGGTTCACATGAAGATGGCCAAGAAGGTGCTCGAAAAGGGTCTGAAACTGTACACCAAGATGGCCAAGAGGGAGCTAAAAAAGAACATGGTGAAGGAGGACAAGGCCAAAAAGTTGATGTAGAAGGCGGAAATATTGGAGGTAACGCTCGAATACCTATGTCGTATTTTTTGGTGCGTAGTAGCTTGTTCTTTCAAAGACACAATTATTGGTGCAAAATTTTTTTTTGCTTGCTAACTGTGTCATGCACTAGTAGTAGTTTTCTGCTATTTTTGCAATTGGGGTCATTGAACCAGTAGCAAATATGTAGAACTTTCTGTTGCAATTGGTGTCATGTCTACAGCAGCATATCCATTTTTTTGGCAATGTGGTATGGCCCTACAACCTTTATTATTCCAGCTCATATTTTCCTTTTTTCCTTTTTTCTAAAGATACAGATCCCTATTCTGAATTTCGTCAACAAGCCAACAGTGAGTCAAGCAGCGGCAATCCTAATGTCCAGTCACCTGAGAGTACGCGCCCACATTCGCCAGCAACTTCTAGTAGCAATGATGATGACCAGGAGAAAGGCTTATCAAGTAATTATTTTTACATGAATCTCATCTTCTCCCTTTTTTTCTTTGGTGTATTCATTTATGAGTTTTTTATTTTCTACTGCTAGCACCATCTGCATTGCGTGGTCCTTCGAAGGGGTTGGAGTATATAATTAACCAGCTACAGACATCAGGGTTTGTTGACCCTATCACTGACCAGGTTACATGATTTTTCACTTTTTATAGTATAGTAATTCATGCAGCTTGAATGTTGTAAATTGTTTAACTTGTTGGTTGCAAATAGGAGATTGGAGATGCATCCAGGGAGTCACAACCACAGCCTGCCAATCCTGTTGTTAAGAAATCAATGAAGGAGGCATCTGATCACCCCACTGACCAGGTGATATGATTTTTGTACTTCATAGTATAGTAATTTTGAAGCAGATCTAGTGTTTTGTAACTGTACTGACTCTTTTGTTGCAATTTGTATTGAACAGAACATAACCAAGGAGTCAGAACCACAGCCTGTCAATCCTCAAGTTGAGAGATCAATGAAGGAGGCAGCTGATCACTCCACTGACCAGGTGACATGATTTTTCACTTCATAGTATAGTATTTTTTTTATGCAGATCTAGTATTTTGTAACTGTATTTACTCTTTTGCTGCAATTTGTATTGAACAGAACATAACCAAGGAGGCAGAACCACAACCTGCTAATCCTCAAGTTGAGAGATCAACGAAGGAGGCAGCTGATCACTCCACTGACCAGGTGATAAGATTTTTCACTTCACAGTATAGTATTTTTTTTTGATGCAGATCTAGTGTTTTGTAACTGTATTTACTCTCTTGTTGCAATTTGTATTGAACAGAACATAACCAAGGAGGCAGAACCACAGCCTGCCAATCCTCAAGTTGAGAGATCAATGAAGGAGGCAGCTGATCACTCCACTGACCGGGTGACATGATTTTTCACTTCATATTATAGTATTTTTTTGATGCAGATCTAGTGTTTTTGTAACTGTATTTACTCTCTTGTTGCAATTTGTATTGCACAGAACCTAACCAAGGAGCTAGAACCACAGCCTGCCAATCCTCAAGTTGAGACTTCGAGAAAAGAGGTATCCGGTGACACTCAACATCCTTCGACAACCTCAAGCAAGCCTGTTGGTGGTGGTCGTGGTCGTTATAAAAGGAAAGCTCCTCTTGGCGGGAATAAGAGGGCTTCTGCTCGTCTTAAAGCAATGCAGAAAGCGCAACGCGATCAACACGAGAAATGGCTGTCCCAGATGCGTGATGAAGCAAACACAGATATTGATATGTTGAAGAAAAGTATCATCGGTGATGAAGGGGCCAGTGGATCTGCATCTGATGCATCTTTTCCAGATGATCCAATCGAAGACATAAATTGCTTAACCCCACCCATCCGTTTGTCTCAAGAGGAACGTGAACAAGGATCACAAGACTTCAGTCAGTTCCAAAAGATGATCTTCAAACATCTGGGAGATCGGCTGAAGAAGAAGCCAAGGGAGTACATATCTCCTTTCCTAATCCCCACCAGCCGCCCGCAAGTACCATTAGCAAAGGCTCTAGCTCTGAGGAACAAGATTGCGTACGATGAGAAGCTAAAAGAGTAATCACCCTCACATCATTGTTGCAAACCTGTATACATCATTGTTGCAATTAGGTTCATATATTTTATGATTTTTTCCCTTTTTTAACACTGTTTTTTATGCAGTTTGACTCTGATTGATTTCAGCATCTTTTGCTCTTTTGATGGCAATGATCTACTCACCAGTATTGCGGATGACAAGCACGGTGACTCTTCTATTCTAGATTTCTTTGTTCATTGTCTCCGTTATGATGATATTGTGCACAAGGAGCATTCAATTGGATATAGGCTGTTCCTCACCACTGGCTTCTTTGTGAGCTTTTACTGAACCCCCATATAACAAATTTTTTTCTGTTTTTTGTTTTTTTCACAGTAGCTGTGTGTTCTTTTTTTTGTGTTTAATCTTTTTCCTTTTTTTGCATATTTTTTCTTTTTTTGCTCCAGCACTTGGTAAAGAGCATTGATAGCGTCTACGCAGATGATGAAAAAACTGAGACTGAAGAGTTCTCTGTATTAAGACAGCACCTCGAGAGTGAAGTGGAGCATTATCATGATCTAACCGAAGCAAAGCTGGTTAGTATGTGTTTTTTCTTCACTGGATTTTTTTGCTCTTTGTTCTCTCTCTTTTTTTCTAAATGGTTATAGAACTATTCACTACAAAATAACCAAACAAAGTAGCCCACTGAAAATGTTTATTTAACTGTGGTTGCAATTGCCCCACAGTCCTGTTGCAATTTGTATACAGTAGGTGCAAAAACCAGCAAACTTTTCCCCTGTGTGTTTTTTAACTAACTGATGTGCTAATTTTCTATGTTAATCATGTTGCAATTGTGACACTATATATAGTTGCAAATTGTGTACAGTAGGTGTAGATGGCAAACCACTTTTTTTTGTGTTTTTTTACTGAACTGATGCATGATACTATTTTTTGTCAGATATTCATCCCAGTTTGTGATGGGGACCATTATTTTGTCTACTGCATCAATCAAGTTCACAATAGGATCGATATCCTGGACTCAATTGACTATTTTTGGGGGACACTAGCCCTGATAGACGCCATGGTCTAATTTTCGACAAGATCCCCATCATAAGTGTTGCTTTTGAGGAAGGTCGGCAAGAAAAAATTCCCTCAAATCGAGAATTGGAGCAGGCTATTTGTTGATGTCCCAAAATAAAAAAAAAGGCCAAGCGATTGCATGTTTTTTTCTTTGGAAATATATGGAATTTTGGGATGGCAACAAGCTGAACATCGATATCAATCCGGTGAGCATTTTTTTTTCTTTTTTTCTTTTTCCTTTTTGTCCCCACACATTCTTTTTTTTTTTTTGCAAAATATATATATCATGTTGCATGTTGTACTATGATT
>JADLZL010007617.1:0-64284 GCA_015844335.1 Chrysopogon serrulatus | reverse complement strand
TAGTTATTGCATGTTAGCATAGGATCTTCACCTTGTATTAGGTGCTCTTCTTATCATATGTGGCTAGAGTAGTAATCGATAGTGTAGACATGGTGTCTAGGCTATAGGTTACCCGAGGGTGTCTAGGCTATAGGTTACCCGAGGTTGCGTCCAATTCTTACGGTTAGTTGTGGTAGCCCATAGGGGTGATAGCTCTGTGTGGCCTTCGTATTCCACCACGTCGGGATTGGTGTTTCGTAGGGCTTTTGGCAGCCTTCCCCAACTACTTCTTTCTCATATATTCGAGAGTTGGAAAGGTACTGCTGCCCTGAAGTGCTATTGTGTGTGGTATACTTACCCATGTATTAGTTACATTCTAGTGTCAACTAGAATAGAACCCGAGTAGTAGAGAAGTACATAGGAACCTTGAACTCTCCCTTAGTCCTCTCAAGTTAGCTGACTATATATTATAGGATTCTTCTCTGTGTGTGATATTATGCATAACTCTTATCATTTACCACTTACCCCTACTTAGGTCTAGTTGGTATACTAGTTAGTAGATACATGATGGTGAATTATCAATGTCTTTAGCCATTGTTTCCCAGTGGTAAAATATAAATGACAACCTGGTAATACTCTGGGTAAAATGCTACAATGGTATTTGATGCGTGGCGCTTTGCGATACTATTTCTATATTCTAAATGGTGGCATGATTTAATACCACACCTCTTGGTGTTATTGCTTGGGGATGACAACTTAGCGTTCTAGTAGCGATGCTATGCCCACAAACATTTTTAGCGTCGTTGATAGAGATAACATTAAGAGGTGTCAACATTCCTATCCATTGATCATAGATCATAAAATCCAAAATTAATCGATGAATTTTTGTTTTGGTTATCTTCTAGTCATAGACAATTTTATTTTATGTAAACATCAAAATCATGGTAAGAAAACACGTACACAAAAGCCTAACCACTAACTGATCTTGTATTATATTGAATGTAACTTCTTTCCACGTTTTTTTACACTGAAAATGTGGCAAATCAACCAACAAGTTCTTAATTTCATTATATTTGCTCCAAACAATAACTAAATACACCATAAAACAATGCTTGTTTATTTTTCTTTTTACTTCTACTGGATATTATGAGGTTTCATTATGTTTATAGAAATGTTATGGGATCACAATTCATCTTAAATCCATAACTAAACACACCAAGAAATTAAAATATATAACAACAACGACAAAAATTTAATCTTTTGGCCTCAAACAAATTGCGATAAGCAAGTAAGATTTGCATAAGCAAGTAATACCAATAACTCAATCTTACATGAGGACAAACAAGCAGTGAAAATAGTTTTTAGGCTAATAACTTTGGTTGTTATATGCCGCAAATCTACTTTTTTACTTAGTAATTGGAAATGATGTTGTGTTCATGATCCAGAGTGAGTCTTAATACTATCCTTTCTCGTGATTTGAACCGAGTCTTTCCATTACAAGTTCACAACTTCGAGTGTTAGATAGATGGCACTTAATAACTCATTATTAAGCAAGACGATGCTATAAGTGATACATAAAACTTATGTCACTGACATAAGTTTTATGGTAAAATATATTTATTATCTCTTTGTTTAAACTAGCAAACATGTCCATGTGTTGCAGCGAGAGACAAAAAGAACATGGAAGTATTATTAAAAGCTGAAAAAGAAAAGCAGAGGTTTGGGATTTGAGCTATTCCTATGCAAGAATCTCTTTAATGGGCACGCTTGCAGGCAAAGCTCAAAGCAAACGCTGAGGCTGTTGTATGAATTGTTCAAAATTGAGGTGCAGACAAGTTGCAATGTCTAACCCAGCCCTTTTTATTGTCTTTTTGTTAAGGTATGAATGTGGACGGATTGTAGATCAAATTATAGATGTGTTGGTTGGACTATAATGCATATTTTTCAAAGAATGCTGACTGCAAATTTCTGAATTTTATATCTTTTTAATTGTTTATTATGATCCTCAATACATCACATTCCAAATGAGCATTTCTGCATTGAACCACTGAAAAGTGACATATAAAATAAATAAGAGGCCCGACTGTCGGAGACCTATACTGAAAGTATCTCCTGATGTAGAACTGCACAGATTGAAAGAAGTGATAGCAACTTCAGCACCTGAACAACTAACGGCTTCTATTGTATCTGAACAAAAGAGGACATGTTCATTTATCAAGCCTAGCATATATAGACACTTTATTTTCCATGACATACCTCAAGTCATGAAGCTGGCAGACCCACGACAACAGTTGTGGCGAACTGGCGGTTGGAGCTACATTGGACTCCGAGGCTGTTGGGACAAGACCGCAGCACGCCCAGTAGCTAGATCGAAGCCACAGTGCCTGCGCCCAGCTGCCTGCACAAGCTTGTCGCCTCACAGTCCAACCATCGTCGTCGTAGCCACCGCACACACACGAAGCCAGTTCGATCTATAGCCAATGATCCTTCCCATGCTGGACCTTAACTTTATATGGTGGTGGATGGATCAGGTGCTCAATCTCTACCGTGTAGGAGACGGTGTCCAGGTGAAAGATGATATCATCTCCTGCTTGTCTAATATCGGATATAATAACAGACTCCTGTTGTAAACCATAACAATTTTATACTTTCTATCCATATGACTTAGTGACAAAAAAATTAGTTAATATAGGAGGCCAGACCAGATAAAAAAGAGGCAGAATTTTTACGTCTTTAAGAGGGAGGCTAGATAGATAGATATAGATATAAAATTTTTACGTCTTTAAGAGGGAGTAAATTATAAGATTTTTTTTTCTGGTCCTAGATAGGGAAATTTCCCTTCTACTCTTAAGGTCTGTTTCCTTTTTCGACACGGATTTGCACTTTGCAATCGTGATCTAGGTCGGCACTGCTGCTGCCCTAAAGCAGAAAAGGTCGGTGCCATCCCAGCTGCCCTAATAAAACAGAAACATCAGTGCCAGCCCCAGGATTCCCCGTGCATGAGCGCATCCTATGTGTCCATCACTCGAAACTCAAAGCGGGGAGTGCTTTGTTGTCCATCTGAACTCTGAAGTGGAGAATACCCAGCAAACGGATACCTGAAAGTTAAATTGCTTGCGTAATTTGCTTCAGCATATAAACATTTCATTGCATCATACAGTGAATGATTAACATTTCATGGAACCCAGGTTTTCAACCAGAACAGAAAACAAGCAAACATAGAACCGAAATAAAAGCATCGCAGAGCATTTTTAATAAATAGGTATTTACAACAGAATCAGGGTGCTAGAAGGGCAGAAAATCAGAAGAAACTATACAGAGCCCAGGAGGGCAGGTGGCCATGAAATGAAATACATATATATCATGTGTCACAGGGATACAAATTGCGCTGACATTTCAGACAAGAATTAAGCGAAGATCTCTCTGACAAGCCAATCCAAGCTGGGATAAGCAAAGTAGAGGATCAAAAATGAGGGCAGTGCAAACAAAAACGTGACAAGGGCATACAAGACCAGAACAGCAGCACTTGCAGGGACAGCATAAAGGACTATCAGCAGGAAGATTATCACGAGTGGAAACTTGGCTGTAAGCTGCATGAAGCACACCATAAGTTTTTGCAGAGAAGCACTAATGTTGTCAGTGTGGAAAATGTTATGGACGACTCTGGCAGAAGAGCTCTCTGATCGTACAGTAGCATTTCTTCGGTGTTGATGACTGGAACTTGTGCTGGCACTCGAATGCCATGATGAATGATGCTCGTCGTGATTAGTGGGATGGAATTTTGCTCTCTCACCGTTCATGCTCTCGACCATCCAGAGCAAAAAGTAGTTCTTGCGTGGGAACCTGAGGTTGCCCTTGTAAACCAGACGGAAAGACAATAGGTTGCACCAGGGGCATGAGATGAACAAAGGCAGCTGGATAGGAAGGGACGGAAACTTGACAACTGCCCAGTGAAGACCAAGGATGCAGTTTTTGCACATTGTGTGGCCGCACCACAAGACATAGGGAACATTTTCCACAAGGTTGAAGGATTCCCAGCATATTGGACAATCAAGGCCTTCCTCTCTGCTTGTACATGAAGAAACTTCATCATCAGAACAATCTAGATTGGATATATTGCATTTTGAGGGTTGTGCCTTTTTCTTTATGCTTCCAGCTATGGCATTCGATGCAAAGCTCCACATGATGTCCTCAACAAACAAACCTGAGAAATCAATCTTCATTATTTGATAGAATGCAATCAATACTTGAAGTAAAAATATGACTGGCTCCTGTATGGTTGAACACAGAATCCACTATATATTATGCATCACAAAAATTAGGCACAAAGTCCAAGTCCTGAAGACAAAGAAAGCTTATATGCGGAAAAATTTCTGAAACTTAACAGGTTGAATATGGTAAACTGTACATTAACAAGATGTCTACACAATGAATCACCACAAGTCAGATAGTTATGTCTGGTTCTTGAAGAATTAGGAAAAAAAAATTCTGATGAAAATACAAAACTGGCATAGGTCATGCAGAGAAACAACAATTGCATTGACAATTATTGAAACTACACAGGAATTGGGAAAAACATTCGTCTGTGGTCGGTAGCCTTTTCTTCTTCAAAAGAAGGCAACGATATCCCATGCGCCAATGGCCAATTAAAAAAATTGACCGGTGGGCGAAGAACCATCCCTATGTCATTATAGCTATGACCAAATGACCCGTGTTGAGACAACCCCCCCCCCCCCCCACCCCCCAAAAAAAAAAAAACTGGCCCCTTGCTTACACCGTTACCCCAGGCCAGTGCAGTGCACCATTACTGGGGCCAGCGATGCACCACAGACATAAGCCAGCCAGCACAGCAAGGGTTTTTTTTGGAGGGTGCAATACCGGGTTTGAGCCCCGGTCAGTAGGCACGACCACGACCAACCACACCACTGAACTATCGCTCAGTTTGCCCACTGATAAGAAAAACAGCTTCTTCTGCTACTCTTGTTACTTATAGAATTTAGAAGGAATACATAGACGGAACATCAGATTCTAGTCCTACATGAGAATTTATGTTCAAAATCAACAGCAGTTGATTATTCCCTCTTAATGAAAAACGGGCGTTCAACCCGATCATGAAAAAAAACAGCAGTTGATTATATTCTGTAACACATAAACTAAAAGAAACTGAGTAACAGCTCCAAAGTCACATTATAGAACAGGGGGCAGTCAGCATTGGGTTCTTTGAGAGCAAATAAGCTTAAGATACTAGAAACACCGGCGCGGCTTTGCCGCGCCCTTCTTGGTGCGGGCCAGCCAAGGATCACCGAGAATGGCCCAAACAAATGTTGACTGTGAAGCAAACTTCATTATGCACTCTCATCTCTTGCTCCACGATTTGCAGTACTTGAAGCTTGAATAAAGGACAGGGTTATATCAAATTAGAATACCCATAGCTGCCTAGATTGCTTTCTTCAAGTATTTCATCCTGGTAGCAAAGGTCCTTAAGCAACTAGATGTCAGCTTGCAAGTTGGTGCACATGTAAAGAATATATATATGTTAGATGGCTGAGTTTAACCGAGATTAGTAGTATTTTGTAAGAGAGGTGCTATGTTATTTATAAAACAATATCATGAAAAGTTGTGAAGTGCCTAGGTTTTACAGAATGACCAATACATAGCTATGCTGCAATTGACCTCCAAGTTTCTCTTTTTATTTTCTCTGGTCCTGTGTTTTTCTTCTGTCAGATGTACTATCCCTCATCAGTTAGGCAAGGTATAGAAACATTGTGACCACGGCTAGCAACAGGGTTACACACATTGTGAATATTGTTGTGGTGGTGCAGTGATGGGCAGTAGCACTACCGATTTTATAGCTCATTCAGCAATGGATTTTACAGACGAACCAAACAAGTTGCAGAGAAAACAGAGATGGATAGAGATGAGCAAATATGTAAAGGAAAAATCTAGAAATTCATACTGCTATAAACGCAACAAACATACTTCATTGTTTGTTTCATTCTCTCTTTGGAAGTCGGAAACAAATTTGATTGAGGCCAATAGTTAAATTATGGTCGGGAGGCAGAATCAAGAGTGGACCTAAGCCGGCATGGCGAGTGAACCGTGGCCAGCGCCAGTAGCGCTTCCACTCCATCTCATCTTTCCACCTCGCACCAGCGCAGTCATCTTGAACGCTGCATTGTTCGGCGGCCACCAATCCTGCGAAGCCACCTGCTGTGCCCGTTGAATTTCCTAGGGTCTCGTCAGGCGGACGGATTTGCCGATGCCAGCGGAAAGAAGATGGCAATTGTGTACCTACGCGCGAGTGTTATGCCGTTTGGTCTTGTGCCTCCTGCTCTACTCCTCCGCCATGACTTTGTCATGCCGCAGCGCCGCCTTGCGGGACAGTGGCGTCTAGTTTCACCGTGTTTGCCACCGTGCCGCAGGGGCTGAGCTCGCCTCCGTCTCCGTGGTCACGACTGCGAGGAAGCGGGGCGGTGGGCTCCACCTCCAATGCAACTCCATGGCTGTGAGCAGTGGGGCAGTAGGATGCCACAATACGGCAGGGAAGAGCAGGCGCAGGGGAGGGGAAGAGCCTCGATAAGGCAGGCGAACGGAAGTACCGGCGGCGGTGCAGAGGGTGCTGATCCTATATCAG
This sequence comes from Chrysopogon serrulatus, assembly GCA_015844335.1. NCBI lineage: Eukaryota > Viridiplantae > Streptophyta > Magnoliopsida > Poales > Poaceae > Chrysopogon > Chrysopogon serrulatus. The sequence continues at coordinate 57,671 of JADLZL010007617.1, read as the reverse complement.
TGCGGCTTCGTGGGCGGAGCAAGGACGGAGTCAATGTTTCGTCGTCTCGGGCCTTAGGGAAGAAGGCTCTAGAAAAGGCAAGCACATTTTCCTGCGCAGTTGGACAGTTCGATCATGATCTGACGGCTGAGAGATTGGAGGCGACATGGCCCAATCCATGCCCGGAGCTTGGTCCCAGCTTTCGTCATTTAGAGATGTCAATACAAAATGTATTTACAAGTTACAAGAGCACATTGGATACACAGGCATATGAATTGGAAGAAGTAACAGATCCTAGAAGGCTACAGCTGGAAGAGTGTACTGCAGCCATCTTTGAAATGTAGAATAACAAAGGATTGTGAATTTACTTGTAAATGCACAGAAATCAAAGTTGGGCTATTTTTAATTCAACCAAACAAAAACAAAACAATCCTAAAAATAGGATATGATATCTTATTCAATACACATGCAAAAGCGCAACATTGCAACAGTCCAACAGATGAAATGTCCATCATCATATAGCATCCAGAGCATATGCCTTCAACAGGTTTGCTTAAGACAGCTTCAACAAAGAGATAGGCCAGCTAACAGGTAATGAGGATGCACTAATTCCCAGATAAAGCCTCATAATCAACCCTGCAGCCCAACCCTAGACGAGTGGGACTATTCTATGCTCTATCCTCTTGCAACTTTTGGTATTTGTAAACGATCCCTAGCCTATTTTGGTGTATTTGTAAACGATCCTAGCCTATTTTCAAGTGTATTGTTACCATGATCGACAGGACTCCAATTGTATTTGTAAACGATCCCTAGCCTATTTTGGTGCACAGTGCACCCCGTGAACATGAGATCCCAACATACAGTATGTATCACACAAATTTACTGTGCCTACCGGTTGCCCCCAAAATGACAATCATCAGCAGTTCATACATATCAGTGTTACCGCTCCCACCAAAACATGAACCAAACCTAACCAATATTTTGATATTTTCACATCCATTCCCCTCCCCTTCGTATGCACAAGGCACCCACTCCCTCGAGACGAACGTTTCGAATACAAATACAACCATCGGATATTCGATTGCCAATAATCCATGACTGCCAATTCAGCTCGACCACGAGCCATGCGTCCGAGTAAGCAGAAATTGCCAACAAGTATGTAAGCGCGGGCAGGAATTGGGACGCGAATCAAGCAGGCTACAGGAGTATTAGGGGAAGGCGGCGGCGGCTTACCAAGGAAGGGCCCGGATCTCTCTGTCTAGCAGAGCACGGGGAGGGGAGAGTGTCGCGGGAGATCGTCTCCGGTGATCAGGATGGTGGTCATCTCGGCGAAGGCCGCCGCCCCCCTACTTGCCACGTCGCGATGTCGAAGTCGAACGATGGAGAGGCCGAGATGCAAGAGAGGGAGCAGTGGAGGGGCGGAAGAGGAGGAAGAGGAAGAAGACCCACGCCCCTGCGGCACAAGAGAGAAGACGCAGAGTGTTGCATTGCCGTGCGGCCGTGCCGTGTGCAAGATCTGGGCCGCTCTCTCCCTCCTTTGGACGGCTTGGACGAAGCGCCTCCTGTTCTAGTATACTTGTGTAGATCGATGAAGCTGCCTGCCGTCCTGGCCCGGAGAACAAACAACAAAGTGGCCGGTGGCATGCTTACGTCACGTGTATATCGTATCATTTGCTAATCTTGCATTAGAAAATGTCGTCCACGGGATCATGTAAAGGATCCCGCTAGGCACCGGACGGACCGTTGACGTCAGTGCGTGAAGAGCGTGTGGTAGCGATCTGAATTCTGAAACGAGATCTCTGCGCTGGCCCGCAGCTGCAAGAGCGGCGTTGTGAGTTTTGTGTGTGTGTGTGTGTGTGTGTGTGTGTGAATTTTCATCGTGACGACTTGTTGACGAGCCAACGAAACGGAGACGAGAGCAACGGCAAACGCTCCGCATCTGTCCAGTGCCGGCCCTAGGGGAGGGGCAGGGTGTGCGACGGCCGAAAACTTCCAAAGCCGGAGGGGGGCCAAGCCCATGTATACAAAACCCCGTGGCCCTATATACCAATATTTTTTGTATTTCATGATTCCCTGTCTTTCACGCATTAGACAACGGAGTGCCGTCGCCCAACAAGAACTCAAGCAAGTAGTGCCCGCATAATCCCGCACGTGTGGGTTTTAGTTTCACCACGATAGAAGGCGCGTGCCGCGATCGCCCAAATCGTCAATTTGAGTTGCGACTTGCTCTCGCCGCACACACTAACCCCTGATCAGGCGGCCCGGCGGAGATCGAAGAAATTCATCCTGAATGACGAAACGGACGAGGCGACGAGGCAAGGCCTTCTCCGACTTTGTAGCCAACGAATCTCGTCGTTTTAGGTATTTTTTTTAGTATTTATTTTTTAATAATCCGAATTTACCATTCTAGAGAGATCTTGGACACTTTTAAATCTTAATCCAAGTCCTTGATGATTTTGCATCAAGAAATGCCCGAAGAAATATATTTTTTTGAGAAGCGATGGATATTACGAAATTATATTCTTCCTTAAGATATTTTTTTTGTCTACATTGTTCCTCGACAAATATAGACATGTTAAATTTAAAATATATCATTGGATTTGATTTTTTTTGCAAGAAAATTAGGACATATATACTTGGGAAGATTTTATATATAGTTTTTAGAAAAATCGCCTGATGTCAAGGGATTTCGAATCTGGGATCTTCAAATCTTAGGACCGGCACTGATCTGTCGTGGCAAACGCTGCAATCCGGTGGTTCTTCTCACTCTCACACAGGAACAGGAAACATATGCTAGAATCAGGAGATTCCTATGAAAGAAACTGCTCGCGGTTTACTTGCGCCGTCGCGGCACGGATGGTTGATCCCTTCTCCTGTCAAGCACGAAACGTCGCCCATGGGTCATGGCGAGAAAAAAAAAAAGATGCTGCAGACAATGAGACCATCACAGAGATATCTCTGGTTCTCTACCTCGGGTGCTACTGCTGTCACAGCGAGGGCCTAATTTCAGCCACTCCACCTCTATCTATACTGATGCCTGAAGCCCTGAACACACCTGTCCGATCCCAGACAAACCGGAGAGCAACTGACAATGATACTCTGAAGTTCTCATTCGCGAACCCGCTCGCGAAAAAAGAAGTTCTCATTCGTTTTTTTTTATCTTCAGAAAAGAAGCTGATAAACCTGTCTTGTATTACATTTCGATGTGGCTGCACATTGCCGCTTATCGATTCACCGAAGTACTAACTACATCGTGGTTTCAGGCTTTCAGCCCAACTCAGAACACGAAACACGATTTAGCGCCGAGTCTAGAACCGCTAGCTTTCTCAAATCCTAAGAAGATTTACGGTCGCTGTCTTCGGAAAACGAAAATACGAAGGCCAGAGAGAGCGGCACGACGACGTAGGCGCCCAGCCTGAGCAGCTCCTCGGTGTCCTTGGAGATGGCGCCGATGCGAGACCAGTCACCGCTGTACCTGCGGGGCACCAGCAGAAGCTACTCACTGTAAGGTCGTCCAAGCAGCAGGCAATGCCTCCTGCCGGGATCAAGCGCAACCACCGACGGCGTGCATGCGCGTGGACGTGGAAGCTCACCCGGCGTCGACGAAGCCGAGGGCGAAGAGCGCGACGCCGGCCCGCAGCAGCACGGTCCTGGAGAGCACGCCGCCGCCTCCCGCCCGCCGGTCGTCCTCGTTCGCTGCCTTCTTCTTCGCGCTGCACGGCCCGAGCCGGCGCCCCCGCGCTGCCCGCCGGGGCGCGAGCTGGTGCGGCAGCGGCGAGGCGAGAGCGCAAGCAACGGTGCTGGCGCCGGCGCCGGCTTGCGGACGCAGCATGCTCCCCGTTCAGCTAGCGCCAGGCAGCGTGGACTCTCTGATGAGCGGCTGTGCCTGGCTTTTTTATCGCTAGTTGGTTCTCGACCACACGTGTGTTAGCAGCAAAGCCAGCCAGTCCGCAAAAAGCGCCGTGAGGGACTGACTAGCTGTCCAATGTCCTTCGACATCGTCGTTGACCACCGAAGGACTTGAATCTGTGGAATGGTAAGAGTAGACACTACGGCTGCGTTGATCTCTCCTTGCACGGTGTGAATTTGAGAAGTTCCACCGCAAGTCATATTCTCCAATTCGACCGACCCGAAAATTTACCGAACACCCGCGTCCAACATTTTGGAGAACATACTGTTCTTAAGGTGGTCACCGGAACAGGCTAAACATATTTAGAGTTAGAACATTTCTAAAATCTACTCTCTAGAATATTTCTAAAATCTACTCTTTAACTCATCGTTAAGACAGTCGAGTAAAAAATATTTTCTATATCTTCGATAGGTTTTTCACGTCTCGTACGTAGTCTAGAGTAACTCTCGCTATCTTTTTAGCGAGCAATTTATGAAAGAAGTTTGTTTTCACACCTAAATTTTTTTTTCGAATCATAGTAATGCAATCCCATGGAATGTTTCCTGTTCTTTCACGGGAACCAAACGGATGTTGAGAAAAAATTCCAAAGGAAGTTGAGTCATTAAAAAAATCATCAGCCAATCCTTCGTTCCAAAGAACCCATTATATTTAGAAGGTGATAGATGGTAGATGGTATGTATATGTATTATATATCCTACAGATGTGGCTCTATACAGATAGCAAGTCGTTTGTATAAAACCGTACTCCTTCTGTCCCATGGACTTTGTCGTTGGAAAACCGTGTCCTCCTCACAAACATGTTTTCCGGGCGACATACTCTATGGGACGGAGGGAGTATGTTCATTGTCTTTGGTCTAATAAATAATGTGCCTTTTGTGGCAAAAATAATCATTCAAATGACACTAATGATGAATTTTGTCGCTTATCTAGTAGGAAACATATAACATTATTATGGAAAATACAAATGGCACTTATCTTATCGTAGGCTTATATCACTGAGCAACATATAATAATAATAATAATAATAATAATAATAATAATAATAATAATAATACAAAAAATAGTTGTGTCGTTGAAAGGTTCTAAATAGCTAGAGGGGGTGAATAGCCTAATTAAAAATCTACAAATACACTAGAGCAAGATGTTAGTATAACAAAAAGCAAATGCGGTTTGCTCTAGCTCTACTTGTTAGACAAGCCACCTATTGACAATTCTAGTGAGCTTATGATCTCTACTTATCACACAAGAGCTAAGTTGCTAGTTTACTTCTAGGTGATCAAGCTAGAGAACTAAACTAGACTAATGCTATCATTAGATCAAGAATAAACAATGTAATACAAGAGGTAGGATGATTGTTACCAATGCCGGGCAAGAGATGAATATATCAATCACAATATGAATATCAATGAACACCGGAAATTGAAGGGAGACAATATGACACAATGATTTTTCTCCCCCGAGGTTCACGCTGGTGCCGGCACGCTAGTCCCCTTATTGTGTCGACCACCACTCGGTGTTGCGCGCCGGCGCCGGCTAGGCCTCCAATGCCTAACCCTCCACGGGGCGCCGCTAGCAACTACCCGCAAGTGAGGTAACTCAATGACACGAGCAATTTACTAGAGTCACCTTTTCTCGAATCTCCCGTGGGGAATAGACGCAAGAACCCCTCACAAATCACAGGGAGCCGTCCACGAAAAATCACCAACACGTGCGGGACCTCCACCGCAGCTCCAAGCCGCCTAGGTGGCGGCAACCACCAAGAGTAACAAGCAATCCCGTGCTCAACGATCTCTAGTGCCACTAGATGCTCAAACTCTAAGCAAATGCACTAAGATCACTTCCAATCTCCACAATGGATGCACAATCAAGCAAGAGAATGAGTGGAAGAAGTTTGCTTTAGCTCACAAGGATGTAACACCAATGAAAATATCCAAGAGAGTGAGTTAGAGCCGGCCAACCAGCTTATATAAAGGGGCAAGCCCTCATCCAACCGTTACATCGTTAGTCCTGACCGGACGCTCAAAACGGGGTGGGACCGGACGCTTCCCCGTCCAGCGTCCGGCCGTCCATAAATGTCCACGTGTACTAGCCGCTTTGAATTTCAACGTTCGCGCCCAACGACTAGCTCTCACTTTATTTTCGAATAAATAATAAATATCATCGATTAGTACCATAATTAGACGCATCAACAAAAGATCGTCCGGTCGGCCACCGAGAACATCCGAAAGGTTAAATGGAGATATAAATATCCCGGCCGCACCTTGACCGACGCAGCTATAAATCGTCGGTCCAACTTGCTCAGCTTCGGCCACGCCAAAGACACACGAAAACTTGGCACCGAGCGTCCCGGCTAGAGTAACGTCACTATCTCTTTAAAAAGCAACTTATGAAATAAGTTTGTTTTCGCCCTTTTTTTTTTGAGTTATAGGTATGCCTCCGAATCCCCCTTTCTTCCGAAAACTTCCAGTTCCTGTTCTTTCAAGGGAACCAAAGGGATGGTTTTACACCCAAACCCCATCAACCCTTGCTTGTCATGTGCCAACAAAAAGTGTCTCTCCACTTGTGCATGTGTGTTAGCATTTTCAAATGAATTTTGCAAGAGTTTATTAGCTCACTAGGTCCTAATGCATATGCATGGAATAAGAACACCTAGTGGCACTTGATAACCGCTTTTGCATTAAGATCACCCCTCTTAATAGTTTGACTATCTATCCTAAATACACTCACACCCTCTATGGTGTCTTGAGTGCCAAAACAAAATGGCCCTATCAAGTATACCTTTGCCTTGAGCTCATTTTGTTATTCTCTTTCTCCTTTTCCAAGTTGGAGCACTTGATCACCATCTTTTGGAGTACCACCAAGACGTTTTCTAAGTCTCCTTCACTTAGTGTGAACTATCCTTTCTTTTGCTACACACACTTAGCCACAAAGGATTAGTCTAAAGGTTTCATCAATTATCCAAAACCAAACTAGAGCTTTCAGTCGTGATGTATATAAAAATAGTATTTGTGTTTAAGTTGGGCGGCTATATATTCAATGACAATATATTTTAAGCATGTCAAAACTAACAATAAGTGTCGTTTAGTAGCAATCTATCTTTATAATGTGGTCACATGGCTATGTAATACTAATTATTAAAACACGCGCGGGACAAAATAGACTGGTTTAGATTTAGAAGGTGATAGATAGATCATAACACTAGTTTTAAAAACACGTGCGAGACAAATAAAGACCTTGGTTTTTAATTTAGAGAGCAATAAATAGATAGAGTACACATCCTCAAGATGAATGACCATTGAGGTAGGAATATGTTGTTTTAACTTTGTGTCCATGTTTATTGACATGTTGCTTGCTTTGTTTTGTTTTTGTGTGAACCGATCATGATGTTACTAGATCCCATCAATTTTTGCACGTATTATTTGCTAACGGATAAGGTAGCTGACTGCACTACTTTTTGTTACCACTGCTGAACCAATCAAACAGTGTAACGGTTGATTTTTTCACGTTGCCTAGGTTACTGGCGTTACCATTGCCAGAACTAAATAACACTTATCATTTTTTTTTTGTTACTACCGCTGAACCAACAAAAGAATGTAACGGTTAATTCTCTTTCCGTTGCCACTAGATTGCTAGTCTGTTTGAATTACATGTGACAACTTTTAACACGTCGCCAATATGGTGCTGTTATCATTGTTAACCTCCTACATTTAGTTAGGAATTTGGATTTAGGACTGATTCCCCAATTTCTACGAGGATTGTACTCATGACTCATGCAGCTGATCAGTTTACAAATTACAATCTATCTATCTACACACAATTTTCCGAAAAATCCAATCCAAAACCCCACATTCCACGCGCATCTAGCAAGTCCCAACCGCGCGCGTTGCACGGTGGATGCTCCCGCTCGAACCCAAAAAGGCCCCACGCGGGCACGCCACATCGAAGTGTTAGAGACGTTTGCCCAGCGCATCCCCTCGGCCCAAGCCCCAAACCAAACACCGACCCGAACCGCACGTCTCCTCCCCCTCCCCAACACAACCCTCCCATTGTCTTCCCCCTCCTCTCCTCACGCCGACCACTCCCTTCCTCATCGCCGCCGCCGCTTACTCACCCCCACAACCGCATCGATCCATCGCTCGCGCTAGGTTTTCCGCCCGACCCCCTCCCGGGGCTCCACCGTCCTGGCTCGATTCGCGCCGAGGGCGGCTGCTCCAAGCTCTTAGCCTCCCGTCGCCGCTGTAGCCCGCTGCTGCGGGGGTGCTCTGCCGTCGGCTGCCGCTGGTGTCGGCGACTAGGGTTTTGGGTCCTCCAGGCGGAGGAGGGTGCATTGGTTGGCGCGCGCATGGGGATGGTGCCCAACGGGCTCCTGCCCAGTGCGTCCGCCGGCGTGACGCGGCGGCTCGACCCCGAGCGCTGGGCGGTCGCCGAGGACCGCACGGCGGAGTTGATCGCGCGCATCCAGCCCAACGCGTACTCCGAGGGCCGGAGGCTGGCCGTGTACCACTATGTGCAGCGGCTCATCATGAACTGCCTCTCCTGCCAGGTAGGGTACCTGCTTACCAAGTGGTCCGATTGCCCACCACAGGTAGTAGTGGAGATTAGCATCTGTCTGAAGTAGAACGCTCTTAGATGGCAGCGAGGACTGATGTATGGATGCATAGATGTGACCGCTAATCTAGAAATGGCTAGAGTAATAATCGATGCTTGACTTTCTGTTATTCAAATGTTTTTGTCTGAGCACCGAAGCTTATTCTGGAGAGAGTGCTCATTGGAAATGGTGTCTTATGGTTCCAGAGGGTCTCTGGTCATTTAGCACCAATGCATCGGATCTGATACTTGTTTAGAAGCATGAAGCTTTCATATGGTGGTGATGACTGGGAAAAAGTGCATTAGGGAAGAGCATGAATAGAGATCCTGGATAGTGCATAGTTGAACTGTATTCCCTCGTTATACACATTCTGTGACATGAGGTGTATGAAAACCTGTTTAATAGTTATAAATCAATAGCCATATGTGGCTGTGTAAAAAACCCTGGCTTCTCTGTTGGGATGAGCATTTGCTGTGCAGCCTAGGAAGCAGTGTAATAAATAGTGGGCTATGAACATTTAGTGGCAGAGCTTTCTTGAGGCTAAAACCCAGCTATAGCGGGTTAAAACAGATAAACTGAACGTGAGTACAAAAGCGGTGTACTGCTCAAAACAGCTATAGCTGTCTATAGCGGCACTTATAGCCGGCTATTTATTTCCTTGCTAGGAGGTGCATCGGGATACCACTTTTACCTTCATGCTTCTTTGATGATTGAAATAGACTTGTGTTTGTGTTATGCATGGCAGGGTGGGATTTTTTTCACTTTCATTTTGGATGTTCCTGCTCTTATCTTCAGCATCCAGTTATCCAGTTTTGACTATATATGCTTCACAGAGAATTGGTCTCTTCCTCGCTGCAGGTTTTTACCTTTGGGTCAGTCCCTCTCAAGACTTACTTACCTGATGGTGACATTGATGTCACTGCTTTTAGTAATAGTGAAGAATTAAAGGTGGTTTGGGCAAATCTTGTCCGGATGCATTGGAGCGTGAAGAGAAGAATGAAAATGCTGAATTTCATGTAAAAGAAGTCCAGTATATTCAGGCAGAGGTATTTTTCCCTGTTATATCTCTTTTAGTTGCTTTATAAGCATTAGAGAAGCTCAATACGAGGTTATGCCTCTGCTTAATGTGTGCCACTATAGAGTTTAAATTAGCATCATGGGCTCATGGCTGCATTTAGGACTTTATGATTGTGTCGAAGTTATTACTAGAAGTTGCCTGTTGCATGCTGTGCCATACGAATCTGTACAGAACAGAAAGTAACAAAATATCTAACTTAAACTTCAGTTTAGTATGTGGCTGTCGCTCCTTTAATACAGTTCTTTGCAGAATGTAGCGGTGGTAAAAATCACTGCTAATATGCTATTAAAATTTAGGAGGATTATGTTTTTGAAGACATTTGTAGCATCAGCTTTAGTTCTTAGTACAGAAAAATGCATCTGATATCCTTTTTTGTTGCTCCCTTCCATTATCTTCTTTCGGGAAATATACCATGTTTAAGGATTTGCGACTTATATTTTTTTTCCCTACATTTGTGTCATTCTTGCATTTTTCATGTATCATGTACAGGTCAAGATTATAAAGTGTCTTGTGGAAAACATTGTTGTTGACATCTCATTTAATCAAGTTGGTGGACTATGCACTCTATGTTTTCTTGAACAGGTGCGTTCTTACTTTCCAAATCCATCTTAATTTATATATGCACACGTGCTTGAAACTTTACCATTTATATCTTATTATAATCCTGTAAAAAAATTATGTTGGCCTGGTTCGACTGTTCAAATATGATTGATTTTCTGCCTATATTTGCTTCTGATGATTCTGCATTTTAATAGATTGACATCTTGATCAGCCGAAACCATTTATTCAAGAGGAGTATCATATTGATAAAGGCATGGTGTTTCTACGAGAGTCGTATTCTTGGAGCTCACCATGGTCTTATATCTACTTACGCATTGGAGACACTTGTTCTGTACATATTTCATATATTCAACAACTCTTTCACTGGACCTCTTGAGGTGACTTTACTTGCTCGTCTTTTATACGTATCCTGACATGAAACCAGTGCTTATTTTCTATTCATGCATGTGCAGGTGTTGTACCGCTTTTTAGAATTTTTCAGCAACTTTGATTGGGAGAAATTTTGTTTGAGCTTGTGGGGCCCAGTTCCTATTAGTTCACTTCCAGATATGACTGGTAATTCATATGTATAACTTTGTTTTGATAGATCAATGCATCATTTAGACATGGACGTTTTGATCATTCACGTTACATCATGCAGCGGAACCCCCACGGATGGACAGTGGTGAATTGTTGCTGAACAAGTCCTTCCTGGATACTTGTAGTTCTGCATATGGAGTTGTGCCTCGCACCCAGGAGAACCAGGGTCAACCATTTGTTTCAAAATATTTTAATGTTATTGATCCTTTGCGTACAAACAACAATCTTGGAAGAAGTGTCAGTAAAGGTAACTATGAAATAGGAATATGCTTTAAGATTTATCTTACTGGTGAATTGAACAGAGTAAATGTTCTTTTGTAGTTTGGCTTCACTTATTTCCATATAATTGATGATGTGCTTTGTTTGATTTAATCATTTCTACCATGATTCTGTGGTATTTGTAATGCTAGATGACTGTATCATGCACTGTATATGTGGTAATTGATTGCTAGTTTGCTACCTCAATGTTTGGCTGTTCCAGTTTTTTTTTGCTTCTCTTTATGGGGAATTTTTTGGCATTATTCTTTTGCTGTCACAGTAGCTGTTTGATTATTAGCATAATTAAGAAACTATATTTTCAGATTTAATTAGTTTAACTCGTTAACACATTTTCTGTTAGCAGAAGTATTTGGTCAAAACTTAAAAGTCCATATAATTGCTACTCATTCTAGTTTGTGTCCTGGTGGAATGTCACTGTTCTCCAGATGTATATGCATATAAATTTTCTAGTAGATCAACCTAATACTGGCAATAAGAATTTCATTCTTTTCTTATGCTGTAACAGGTCCTCTGTAGTTATAGTTTACTTTGTTGTCTGGTCTATCTAGCTATGCTAAGATGTCTGGTACTTCAACAAAATAGCAGCCTCATGTAGAAGCTATATGCCCTCTCCCCTCTGTGTTCTTTCCAGTGTGGCCTCATCTTAGGTTTGGCACAGTTTTATTTTTCTGTTACAAACTATTGTAATTTTGTTGCTTTCTAGTAATGAAATTTGGTTTGTCCGTGGTGGAAAAAACTGTCTAAGCTATATGTTCTCACCAGTCCTCTGTTGCTTGTAATCATTATGTGAGTATATAATAATTTGATGTTGTGATCCGATCTTGTTAGTGCCAACCTGACAAAAATCTTTGGCCTAAATAATCTCTGCTGAGCCAGCAATTTTAAGCTCCATGCATCCCTCCTTGGTAGATTTCATTAACTAGGAATTTCTTGTCTAATTGGTAAGAGATCCAAACGGGCCTTAAACAGCAACTAGGTGCACTTTATTTTGGGTTTGTTACAACTTATGTCAATACTGACAGCATTTTGTAAGAATGCGACCCGTAATAGATTCTCCTTGAGCAGTTTTGTGATGTCACACTTATATTCACTCTTTCATGTATTGACTTTTTGAGAATGCTAATTAAGGGTAGCATACTTTGATGATTGTTTATTAATACTTTAAATATGAAAATTATTCCTTGTGCTCTTTACTCAGAAAAGAACTCTTGTCATTACTTTGTCTTCTTATCCTTTTTGTTTCTAATTATGTCCAGTCTCTCAAGAAGATGTGTTCAGTGAAAAGTTTTGGTTTTGCAGGAAATTTCTTTAGAATACGCAGTGCTTTTGCCTACGGGGCAAAAAGGCTTGGAAAGTTACTTGAATGCCCAAAAGAAGATTTAATTGCTGAATTAAACCAGTTCTTCACAAATACATGGATAAGACATGGGAGTGGCAGTCGTCCTGATGTGCCTACCCCAAGTCTAGTTGATGTGCGGCCTCTGAAGGTTGTTCCTTCTGTGTCAAGTAGCCAGAGAAGTGTAACAGTATTCAAGAAAAAGGTTGAAAATCCTAAGCTTCATGCTAATCAGGATAATCTTCGTCCGAATCAAGATAATCTCACTGAAGTTGGTCACACTTATACTGACCCTTCTCAGGCAGTTCACAAAAGTGACATAAATTATCGTAATCTGCCAAGAACAGTTAATCCTTCAGTTTCTCATGTTCAGCACCAAAGAAATTATACACCACAAGGCAATGCTAAGGTCTCTGAACAGCTTGAAAGAAATAACTCAGCTGGATTGATGCAAAATGAAAGGGATAAGAGAGTGCCAAATGGTCTTTTGTCAATGACAGAAATGGGCAGAACAGGTCTAGATTTGCAAGAACCCGATCAAGTCCTGAACTCACAGACTCTTCCACTGAAGGATTTTATGGTAAGCGGACTAATGCAATTGGTATGGAAAAATCTTTGGTTGTTGATTACAACAGAAGAAACATCTTGGTTCCAGAAGTGTCTAGCAACCACAACACTAAGTCTTCACAGGATGAACCAGTGTCTTCCTTGAACAGTTCATCTCACCCTAGTGCAATGGTAGCTTCTGACTCAAATAGTGTTTCAAGCAGCTATCGTGATGATAATGGTTTTGTGATGAATGAAGAACTCCCTTCTGTTTCTGAATCATCAGATATGCACCATGACGAACAAGTTCTGGTTAATTTAATGGAATCCGTAAAGTTGCATGGATTCAATGGACCGATTCAATTGCCAATGCAAATACCTTCTCATATGTCCGTAGCACATCCCCCTTTACTGGCTCCAACAACTTTTTCACAAAAGCATTTGGCTGGGGTTCCACCAGCTAATTTGATTGGGGCACCATGGTTGCCCAATATGCAGTTCCTTCATGGACTTGTTCCACCTCCTATGGCCCATTACATACACAATCCAAATTTTGCACCGAACATTGAGGATGGTACTGAGACTGAAAAGCCTAATACATCAGATGTGAATCATGATGCTGGCAAAACTTGGCAAGAGTATGGTGTTGGGTTTTCTAGACAGTTTGATCCTGAAGCAAGAGATCCTCACATCTATGGTATTGATGGCAAAGAACATTCCTCTTTGCCTAACGGTGTGCCAGGTGCTCCCTTGGAAAGGCAGATGAAATTTACAGTTGAGAATAATGGTGTAGATGATGAAACTTATACTGGCATGTTCCAAAATCATACAAGTAGAGAAGCTGCTGTAGATTACTCTAAGAGGAGTGGTTATGTGAATGTTCCTTCTTCACATGCCAGTTCATCCAAAGGCAAAACTCTGGATTCTAGTTCATGGGATGAAATGACTGTAAATACAAGACCACCAAGAGAAAAATGGGGAAAAAGATCTGGCTTTGTGGCACCTGCCACGACCACACATGGCAAGACTGGGTGGCAGATGGGAAATACCACTGAGCATCTCCCAGCTGAAGTTAATGATGGCCCCAGAAATGGGACAGGGGTGCCAATCATCACTGAAGCTTCTGATATAGTAGCAGGGTCTGATTCCTTTTCAACACAATCAAGAACTAGTCAAGTACCAAATGATTTTGATCCATCACAAATTGGCATGCCTAATCCAGTGTTTGCACCTTTTCTTATTGGATCACCACAGCATAGGCAAGCTGATAGCTCTGGACTTACTTTTGTTCAAACAGGTCCACCTGTTCCTTTTGTTGTGCTCCCATTTGTTCCAGGGAATGGAGATGGTTCTGGTCCCCAGTTTGAGAGAAGTGAAGGAATTGATCAGCTTCCTGCCAATACTGTAGGTCAATTTTTTGGTTCACTTAATGATGTTCACCAACAAGATTCCAGTGCTACCTCAACAGTATCGTCCAGTACTATGACTGATCCATCTGGTGAACACAAGCCTGACATCTTGAATAGTGATTTCATCAGCCATTGGCACAATTTACAGTATGGGCGATTCTGCCAGAATCCTCGTCCCATGGGTCCTGTTTTGTACCCTGTTCCGGTGCCGCCAATGTATTTACAGGGCCATGCTCCATGGGATGGGCCTGGAAGACCAGCTGCACTAAATGTTAACTGGGCACAAATGGTGGGTGGTCAACGAGTATTTCCTGTGATGCCTGCACAACCAGCTACAGAAAGAACTGGTGTTCTTCAGCACTATGGTGAAGATGCACCCAGATACCGTGGAGGCACAGGAACCTACTTGCCAAATCCTGTAAGAACCTAATATTTTTTTCAGTATCTTGTATCATGCATAGAGAGCCTGTTAGTAATAATATATTGTGGAAAAAACTGAATAAGCTTGATCCTTTATTGTATTACAGTATTGCAATTTTAATACGTGGTTAGCTGAGAACATCAACATTATCAATGTACTTATATCAAACTTTGCTTTCTAAACTTCATACTCATTCCAGCTTGTTGCACAGCTGTTAATGGGCTTGAGATTGTTGGCCATCCATGCCCTATTGTTCTTAAACAGTCTAGTTCAAAAATGTTACACCATCAGAAATAAATTTGTCGTATATCTTATTATAGAGAGGGCCCATGTTTATTTAGAGGCTGGGAATTAATTGACTCATTGAAAATCTGATTGGATGGGTCTTGATCATCCCATCCATTTCAAATTTGTTTCCACACTTATCTATTTTCTTTCACTTTCTTTTTACTGAATTTTAGGGTTTGTCCCATCAATGCAAGCAAATGCCCCTTTAGATGATTCAATTTCTCAACTTGTGATTGTAACTATTCATAGTTCTGTTGGATTCTGTCAGTTTGGTAAAATTCAAAGTCTTAACTTGCTAATAACTAATAGGGTTTATGAGTGTATCTGCCAAATTGATGGGACGATTCCCTTTATCTTGGCATGAGTATCTTAGAGCTTGAGGCCCAGAGTCTAGACACAAGCAGTGGCTGTTCTGTATCAGCTTGCTAGCTGCATTGCTTATTGGTGAAATTGGTCTTTGCTAGTGCTACCTTGTTTTAATAACATTTTCCAAAAATCATCATGCTGAAGTTCATGTGCTAAGAGCAGTTTTGCTGGAACCAGCCATGTTATTATCCTGTAACCATAAAATAGTTGTTTTGGTGCTTCTGAGCAGTAAAGAAGGATGCACCCTCGATGAACTTGAGTAGAATTACTCTGAGATCCACCAAAAACACCCTTTCTTTCAACTAAGCCTTCTTTCTTTAAATGGTCTTTAATCAACTTGTAAGCCATGTGTTACCCACCAACAGTATGAAATCATTGCATAGTAACTTTGTGGCATTTAGGTTGGAGCTTTCTGCCCTACCCTTGGTGGCAAGCTACACCACTGTACACTGATAATGGTTAAGGTGCACATACGAGAATAGTACAATGGTTGAAAATGTTTAATCACCAATAAATGAATAACAACCTAATTGTGGTATGTCTACTTATTGAACTTTTGAGTTGCCACATGAAGAAAACTTGGTCCATTTTGTGACTGAATCAAGATATATTAATGGATATGTGTTGTGTAACTTTTCTTATGGTAGTTCTACATTCTCTTCATCTTGGGTCATGGCACTTTGATTTCCATGTTTTGCGTGAATAGATTTATTAAGCAATGATTTATCTGGACTGTGGAATACTAAGCTGTCAATTCTATGGCTTCTGTTCAGAAGGTTCCTTTTAAGGAACGGCACTCAAATTCAAGAAACTACAGAGGAGGTTACAATGGTGACAGGGGTGACTATAGTGATAGGGAGGGAAGCTGGATAAACTCAAAGCAACGAAATCCGAACCGCGGCTATGGACGCAGCCAGTCTGAGAGGTCCGGCATGAGGTCTGATAGACAGGTCACTGATGAGAGCCAGCCTGATAGACAACGGCGAACTTATAGAAATGACTCATACCGGCATGAGGCAAGTTCTCAGTATCTTGTGCAGGGCCAACCTTTTGGATCCACAAGCTCTATGCGCAAACCAGGAAACACAGCGCATGGGGTTTATACACCACCATCTACGTCTTCAAATGGCGCCAGTGCTTTATCTGGCCCTCCAGGACCACCATTTTTTATGGTGTACTCTTACGAACAAGGCTCAAATCATGGTGCTTCCTCATCTGAACCAATTGAATTTGGATCTCTTGGGCCACTTCCTGCAGCAGATGGTGATGACATACCAAGGTCGACACGCCAAGTAATGCCTAATGGGTTTTATGGACAAAGACGTGGTCCATATAGGGGTGGTTCCTCTCATTCGTCTCCTGATCAACCATCCTCACCTCAGCCTCGTCGGTAATACTTTTTATTATGTTCTTTGTTTATCACTTTTTTTATTTTCAATGTTTTAGTATGAGAAGTCTGAAAAATTCACATCATGATTATGTAACAAAACTTTTTCTGTAAAAAAACAACTCATCGTGCTTTCAACTATAGTAGCAGAATAAATGCATTACAGCAGTTGTCAATAGTAAGTTACTTGACCTATAGCTAAAATTGACAGATAATGATGGATCGCTGAAAATTCAAATTTGTTAAATTCTAACACGTTGAAGAATCTGGCACATGAACATGCATCCATGTGCAAATTAGATAGGGCAAGCAGGGATTGAAGAGATAGGCTGCTTCATATTTCCCAAATCATTTTATTTTCATTCCTCAGTGGGTCTTTCAGGGTTTAATGAGAATAGTCATTCTCTCATGGTTACCTTGTAACGTTGGTGATAATGGCCAGTAACCACATTTGCATATGTTATCAATGTGTGCTCATTTTTGGTTGCCAGCCTACATGAAGTCCCCAAAGTATGCACAAAACAGTGTGTGTTGAACTGACACTCAGCAGTTAGCAGTAATTAGTACATTGGCTCCTGGTATCTAGTTTCAAAGGTACAAATTAGTGCATAACCACATCAAACTAGTACCACATCAGGGATTTTGGTTGCTATCATTTATGCAGCTTGCTTCTATGGGTTGATTTATGTATTTACTTGCAAGTATTTAGCACCATTTGTTGTGCTGAAATTTGTGTTTCTGTTTACTTTGAAGGTAGTTGAGTCTTCATATGATGGCTTGACCACTTGGTTTCTGGCATTGAAACCTTGCGATAGCAATATTTCGGTCCATCCCTCGTGATCATATCCTGCATGGGTGCAGATGGTTGGGCCATCAGCAGCCACCAAAAAAAAAAGACAAGTATATGCCCTATCTGGCTTCTTGGAATTATAAGCACTCTCAGAAGCTCTGAATTGTGAATACCGTCAAAAGAGGCATCAATTACCGGCAGGTTATTTTACCAGTCACAATGGTGCTTCCTGGAATCAAAACAACTATCTTCAGAACAAATCATGGAACCGTCAAACCCAGCTTGACACAGAAATCAGAACTGAACTCAAGATTATGAGCAAGGATGAACTGTGTTCCGGCAGTCTCATTATATGAATTGTGTCAAGGGTAATAACAATATTAGTGTGGATGGAGCAGGATCAAGCATTGCTGCATCGGAAACAATCTGGAATGCTTTGGGTTTTAATGTGTCTGGGCGTGTGTAAGTGAAAGCTAATAATGAATCTTCGTACCATTTTTAGGTAGGATTAAGCTCATGTAACACACAGCAAACTTTTCACTTAGATGCACTATGAGTTAAGTGAATCGTAGGATACAATTCTCGTGCTGAAGGGAGGGATGACTCCAGAATACGCAAGGCACGAGTAAAAAGTTATCCATGTCAATCTTCCTCGGTTCCATTCCATGTGTGTACTGTGTTGGGATGCCCGGACGACGTTTCTCTGCCTGAGCATTGTGATGCATGGATTGTTTTCAGGGCTGTTTCATCTATCTGTGATTATTATTCACAGAACCAAGTCCGCCATTCAGTCCAGCAGAGAGCCACAGTTTTATAAGTTACAGTAGTACACTTCCGATTCTTAAAGAACAAGGGGAATTTGGGGATCTTGAGAATTAGTGTAGATGGTAATTTACTGGTGCTAAATACATTTTGCAATGGGTACACATACATATGCATTGCAAAATGCAAATTCTGTGCTCGCATGATGTTGCTGAACATTCTCGTACCACTAGTGGCCTATCGGCTGGTCTAGATTGTTTGCATATTTCCCCTGGTAATCAGGGTTTGACGAGTAAAAAATGGCCATTCCCTGGAATACTACTACAGTGGCGAAGTGTCCCCATCCTTTGTCTGCTGAAACTGAATGATGCGCACAGTTCGCTATTCTGCTCCAGTTCTCTTCTTGAGCTCCGAAATGAAGTCCTCCCTCTCCTGGTCGGACATGCCCTCCGTGGAGCAGTCCCCGACGCCCCACTCGGCGCCCCGCAGGCAGTACTTGTCCTGGATCAGCCTCTCGTTCCTGCAGAAATCATAGCATCAGCGTTGAACATGTATTGATCACCAGAGAGATCTTAAGGAGCGTAAGCAAATATGTTTTTACTTCTCTTTGTTCTTCCTGGACTTCTCAAGCAGGTCCTGCAGCACCTTGGACTTCTTGAACCTGTTATCGAACTCGGCGTACTTCTTCTGGTTCTCCGCTTGCGAGCGCAACAGGAAGGCAGGGTTTCCATCAGTCAAGAAGAAGGCCAGAATGGTAAAGTTTGCGGCAAGAACTCAACAGGTAAGGTAACTGAGGCGAGCCACTGGACTAACCATTCCATTTCTCCAGGAACTCGAGCCGGGGGAGGTCGGGGCCGGGAGTCGACTCCAGTCCCGAGAAGCCGGACAGGATGCCGGCGTTCACTGCAGTTCGCGAACAAAATGTTCCGGGCATTATTATTAGTTTCTAAACACCGGCGGCAAATCTGTGAATGCTTTACGTTCCATCAAGTGTTGTATGCTGGACGACCTGACGACCCAACTCTCCGCAACTCTAGCTACTGTTCACAAGAGCAGGTCTCTAGCGTGTGTCTGCTGCTAGCAGGGTGAAAAGTGGCGGTGAGCAGGAGTGCAAGACTGCAAGAGTAGATGTACCTGGACTGGACCAGAGGACGAGCGAGAGCGAGACAGCCGCTGGGACAGCCAGCGACACCCGGCCTGTCATCGCTGATGGCGGGGCGGCGCTGCATCGCCTCTTTGGCGGTGCTGCGGCGGCCGGGGGCGCGGCGGCGAGGCCGCGGAGGCCGAGCATGGCTAGCTACTTCGCTTTGCTGGTGGCCTGACAGTATGCAAAGGCGGCCCAGCAGCGCGAAGGAGGATGGATGGATTGGAATTGGATCATTGGATGGAGTAGCATGTAGCAATAGCGGATTGGTGGGGGCAATCAGGCGTCGCCGGTGGGAAAGGATGGGTGCAGACTTGTTCTCTTGTGAGCCACTAACTAAAAGCTACTAGTAAAACACGATCTGCGGATCTCCTTGATCTTTTTTTGTGTGTGTGTGTGTGCGCACTTGTCTTGGTAGGTTGTCTATGTTGCTCGTGTTTTTTATGTGTATAGATGGTGAATCTTAAATCTGAGGATTAATTAGTAGTAGTTGGACCCTGATGAATTCCGCACGTTTTGGCACAAATGAACTATACAATGCCATCCGTTGGTTACCGGTCCGTTGGTTACCGGTAGCACGGATGGAGTACTCCGTTCACTAAGCAAGTTGTTTTGTCCTAGATCCCGTGTGTGTTGATGTTAGCTATTTGCTTTTATGTAATATCAAAATAATAGGATGGTTTAAACTCTGAAGGTTTGAACTGAGATGAATTAAAAACATGAACTGTGATAATATTTCAAGCATGGTGTACACCTCTTTGAACGACGCATGATCTGGCGATAGAACTCAAATGAATTAAATATTAATAGAATATTGCAAACTCTTCTACTTAATATAATGATAAGTATATCTTTTGTGTATTATCAAAATATTTTCCCATACAGACAAAAAAAACATAAGATCATCTCCCCAATCAGATGCATTTTAGATTTTGAATAAACAAAAAAATAGTTTTAGAATGAACATTGTTTTGGATTGAATTTGAAAATATAAAAGTGATATAATAAGTAGATTCATTTTTATATAAGTACTATATTCTATAAATACTTTATAGCAAACAATAGTGGTAAAATATCCGAAACGACTTTCTTTAGGAATCGGAGGATCACCTTCAGTCCAAAAAAAAGAAAGGAATTCTAGATTCTAGACAAACTAAACTTTTTAAGTTTAGTTGAGTTTTTAGAAAAATGAGTAATCAAGTATCCAATTAGATTTATTATAAAAATATATTGTTTAATTAATATAATAATATTTATTCAGTAACATAAATTTATATGTTTTTATGTATATTTGATTAAATTTAAAACTATTCGTTTTTTTTTTGCGGGTAGATTTGAAACTATTCATTGGGAAATGAGATTTGTCCTCTTTTTTTTTTTTGGACACAAACGATTCAGAATTCCACACGTCTCCGGTTTCTCGCCTTCGCCTCCAATTCAGAGAGCCCGAGACGTTGGCCGCGTGTTTTTGGACGCGGCTTCCCAGTTCCCATCCCACGCTTTGCCGAGAGGCCGAGACGGAAGCACCGCGTGGAAGCAGTAGTGCCCTACCACGACGGCCGCCGACGGGCGGGCGGGGCAAGAACATATACCCGCGTCGCGCGTGACTGAAACGCCCCGACACGGCATCGCACGCACCACCCAAAGCAAAACCCTTTTCGTTCCCTTGTCTTTCTTTAGATCCACTCCCGAAATGGCCTCCTACGACGGCGATGAGGACGCCGGCCGCCGCCGCCCTTCGCAGCACCGCCCGTCCGGCGGGGGCAGCGGCGACCTTTTGCCTCGAGCGCGAAGCTCGTGGCGGAGGCGGCCATTTTTTATATAAGTACTATATTCTATAAATACTTTATAGCTGGCGCTCCAGGACCACAGCCTGGAGAAGGTGGACAACAAAATAAACTTTTTAAGGCCGCGTCGCCGGCGCAGCGGCCGACCTGCTCCACGCCGCCTCCCAGTACGGTAAGCTCGAGGGCAAGCCCGTCGGTGGATACCTCGAGAAGGCCGAGGAGTACCTTCACCAGTACGGCCGCAAGGACGGGGGCGGCACGGCATCGCACGCAAGCATCAGGGGGGGGGGGCGCTCCAGGCAAGCCTGGAGAAGGTACAAGGGCCGCGTCGCCGGCGCAAGTACGGTAAGCTCGAGGGCAAGCCCGGCGGTGGCCACGGAGGGGGAAGGTATGAGGAGGAAGAGGAGGAGGAGGAGGGGTACAAGAAGAAGCCTAGTGGCGGGAGGTATGAGGAGGATGAGTACAAGAAGAAGCCTGCTGGTGGTGGTAGTGGCTATGGAGGTGGAAGGTATGAGGAAGAAGATGGCTACAAGAAGAAGCCAGGCAGCGGTGGCTATGGTGGGGGAAGGTACGAGGATGAAGATGACTACAGGAAGAAGCCAGGCAGCGGTGGCTATGGTGGGGGAAGGTACGAGGATGAAGATGACTACAGGAAGAAGCCAAGCAGTGGTGGCTATGGTGGGGGAAGGTACGAGGATGAAGATGATTACAAGAAGAAGCCCACAAGTGGTGGATATGGTGGCGGGAGGTATGAGCAAGAAGATGATTTCAAGAAGCCTACAAGTGGCGGCTATGGTGGCGGGAGGTATGAACAGGAAGATGAATATAAGAGGCCTCCGAGTGGTGGTGGCAGTAGCTATGGTGGAGGAAGGTATGAAGAAGATGACGAGTATAGGAAGAAGCCGAGTGGTGGTGGCTATGGCGGAGGAAGGTATGAGGAGGAAGATGATTATAGGAAGAAACCTAGTGCTGGTGGATATGGAGGTGGGGGAAGATATGAAGATGAGTACAGCAAGAAGCCAGTTGGCGGTCATGGCGGAGGGAGGTATGAGGAAGATGATGAGTACAAGAAGCCCAGTGGTGGTGGATATGGTCATGGGGCTTCCAGTGGTGGAGGCCATGGGGGACGCTATGAGGAAGACGAGGGGTACAAGAAGACTAGTGGCCATAGTGGAGGGAAGTATGGCAAGGAGGAAGATGACAAGAAGAAGAAGAAACATGGTGAGGATGAGTCAGAGGGTGGTGGTATTGGAGATTACCTGAAGTTGGCACAGGGTTTCATGAAGAAACAGGATGGGGAAGGGGAGAGTGGGGGTGGCATGGGGGACTACTTAAAGCTTGCAGAAGGTTTCTTGAAGAAGCGCTGATTAATCTTCCATGTCATGATTCAGGAAGGACTTGTTGGGGTTTGGTTAGTCCCTTGTCCTGTTTATTGTCTCCAAATAGTGAAATTTTCGAGGTTTCCATGATATAGGATTTAACAGAAGTGCATTGCTCATGTTGTTTGTGTGTTGTGACATGAATGCTTAATGTGCTGCTTGCGCTGCTGGATAATAAAAGCTTGGATGCTCTGCTATTCATGTTTATATCAGTTCTGACTAAAATAATATGTATCCAATGTTATTGTGGTTACAAATGAAACTCTTGAATATGTTTTCATTCATTATCTATGCTGTTACGGTCCTATTATTTGAAATTTCTGTGGAGATGTGTTGGTTCTTGATCTTATCATACTGAGTACTAATGCATGAATGTGCATCTTTTTCTGAACTTGATTTTAGTTTTTCTAAACTTGGACAGAGAAACTGGTCAGCCATGTTTATTTCAACTTGTTGGTGGTTCTAGGCATATCCTTGCAAAAATAGCCTCTGAATGGATAGTTTGCGTTTATTATGGTGCTTGGCTACTAATCATCGAGGCATCTTGCCTAAACTAACTTCTCCTTTGTTGGGCCAGTTCTTATCTCTAGAAGTAGTCGATGGCTCTTCTCACTTGGCCC
This sequence comes from Chrysopogon serrulatus, assembly GCA_015844335.1. NCBI lineage: Eukaryota > Viridiplantae > Streptophyta > Magnoliopsida > Poales > Poaceae > Chrysopogon > Chrysopogon serrulatus. Next base: position 34,463 of record JADLZL010007617.1, on the reverse strand, counting down.
TTGTGCAGTGCCTACCGGTTTATGTCACATGATGATAGTTTTTCGTATCTGTGTACTGTTAATTGGTGAAGAATTTGACACAAATAATTTAGTATCTAAATCAAACTAATGTCTTGGGAAGTAAACAAATCAAACTAATGTCTTGGGAAGTATACAATAGGTCTTATAGACAAGAGGCTAAGAGGATTGCCGAATTTGAACCACAGGTGGTTTTATGTCATCAGTTTCTAGCAGTGTCAGAATTAGTAGTATTTCGCCTTTCCTGATTCCATAGTTGAAAAGGCACAAGTGCACATCTCAATGGAATATTTCCACAAGGGCACCCTTTTCAGCTGCTTGTTTATTCAATCAAGCAGTTTTTTTGCTCCTCTTTGTATGACCTCAGGTTCTCAATACCTTGATTCCAGTGCCTCATTTATTTAATAAAACCCTAGGACTGTTTAAGTGATTGAACAACTATGGCTGCGGACCTTATGTATCCTTTCAACCCAGCAGCTTTTAATCTCCTATCACTCATTCAGACTCTCCCATCTTTCTGAACCATTCAGACTCTCCTTTTTTTCTGAGCTGTGAACCTTGAATGGTTGTTGAGTGTGCTAACCCAATCAGTTTCACAAATGATCAAAAAGTTTCTCTCATTACTGTGATGACAAGGTTCATGGGATTGAAATTAAACAGCCAAACAACCAATATTACTTCTAGCGTAGACAGCTGTGCATCAGCCAATCAAGTTCTGAGGAAAATGATTGGCATAATTGTATGGTTTTTAAGTAATTGATCTGGGAAGCAGCTGCACTAAAACGTGAAAGAAAGCTGGGACAGCCGATCTTGAAGCAAGGTCAACATGCTGGCTGAAGGGAACAACATGAATTCCGTGGACCTAGCCCAAGGACTGGTGAAAAAACGCTCAGATTATTTCCTCATCAATGGGGTACCGAGATTTGATTCTTGTATGTCTGCAAATACTGTATTCGTATTAACTCACCTAAAGTGGTTGCTTGGTTATGTAGTTATAATAAAATTGATGTGGCGGATGGAATTCAGTACTGAGTATTACAATGTAATTTCCAGAAAATATTCTTCTCTAATGTAAGTGCTATAGAAAATGATCTTCTGATGTAATCTGTTTGTTTGAAGAGTATTCTGTTTACTAGAAGGTGGTCTGCCAGAAGTATAATATATAATATCATTAATAATCCATATATTTTTCATTGCCTTTCTGAACTGAATCTCATCATCCAGAAGTTTATGCTTCACTCAGATTTAGTTTGATTCTCTTCAAGTTGGCCATGGTTCATTAATGTCTTGTGTGTTGGGATGCAAGTGCTGTCGATCCATTACACACCCAGTTGAACTAGTTCACGCATGCATGTAGGATCATGCATGTAGGATGAGATGAATTGGTAAATTTTTTTTTTTAATTGCTTAATGGAAAAATCATTGCTCTTGATTATATGTATCTTGCCCAGTTCTCTTTGGCAGTAGTGGTGCCATTTTGGCCTACATTATTCTTTACAAATAACATACTGATGTACAAATGATCAAAACGTTCATCCTAGTTACAGTTTCGACATAATCCATAAATATATGTTAGTTTTTGAAAGAGTATTTTTAGCCATCCAACTATTACACTTTTTTTTTTTTTTTTTTTTTTTTTTTTTTTTTTTTTTTTTTTTTGGGAATAGGAGATTCATTCATTCAAGGAGGAGCCTGGTTACAGTCTTCGGTCATCAGATTGATCACACAAGTTGGGGCATAAGACCACCACCCTACTTTAGTGTCATCCGAGACCTGCTTTGCTAAAACATGAGCTACTTGATTACATAAGTGAGGAATAAAAGAGAACTTAAAACACTCAAAATGGGAGCCCAGCTCCTGGATCTCCTCCATGATTGGGCTAACTCTCGATCTCTCGGAGTTTCCAGCTTGCCAGATCTTCACTGCTTCTTGGCTATCAGTCTCGAGCCAAACCTGGACACCTAACTGCATTGCTAAGGCCAAGCCATCCCTGCAGGCCAAAACTTCCATGCTTAATGCGTCCAGGCAGTGATCATACCATGTGGCCGCACCCCTGATAAAGGAGCCAGTTTCATCGCGAATCACAACACCTGAAGCTCCTTTCCATTGCCGGTCATAGAAGGCACCATCAGTGTTACATTTAAACCAGCCTGCATCCGGTTTGTTCCATTTGGGAGGGTTTGCTGTTTCTATTGGTTGGCTGTGTTGTTTCAGCACTTCACTCAGATCACAAGCCAAGTCCATAGCCCACTTTAGTTATGCTTTTAGAAAATAGACTAGTTATTATTATTTTCAGAAATACAAAACCCATAGTCGAGGCCAAATTTGTCCGGCACCTAATAGTTCAGCAGTCAAAGATTTCTGACTTTAGATTTGCACAACTAAAAACAAATGTGATCTGAAAGAAACAATGTATACTAGTGCTGTATTCTGGTCTAATTGGATCCTATCTGTAATTGTTTCTAGTGTTTTATTATTTGTAGTCATACTCGTTATTATTTGAATCATCAAATTATGCTACATTAAACCTAGAGTTCAACCACCAAAACCCATACTCTAAAAGTCTAAATAAAGCACCAAATAATTTGGAGTCATAACCCAATTACCTGTTGGAACAATTTGGAGTCATGACCCAATAAAACACATGCATTGCAGTTGCAGTACCATATATCAAAATAAAACAGGAAGAAGTCAAGGAGCAACCAATGCAGAACCAGAACACATGCTAAATGCTCACATTACTGAAACATCACACATGTGAAGGACTCGTCAGATAACATGCACGCGTTGTCTTATGCCAGGCAGAACAGATCCATACTGCCATACATATGCTTCCAATATGCAAATCTACCAAATCAGAGCACATCAATCGCCGATCACATGGGACCCAAAAAAATGCTACGAATGAATGATTCTACGGATAAGGCAAACCAATCGAGCTCAGAACTCCTCAACAGAGACGGCTTCGCGGGGGACCTCATAAGCATCCTTCTGCCTCAGCTTCTTCACGCCGGCGATGAAGCATATCTTGTCAGACTTGTAGCTCTCAATGCTCACGCTGGCCACCTTCACCCATACCACCACCTTGGTCTTCATGCCTTCAACCCCGGAAAGCTTGCCTCGGGACAGAGTCGCCTTGACACGAGGAGCATACCGTATTGTGGAGGAATCCTTGAAGCTCACCTCGCAAGGCTTGGACAGGTGCACCACCAGCTTCGAAGTCGATTCATCGTACTCATAGCAGATGATGTTACGAGGGAAGAGGCCTGGAGGGAGGTTGTGCTCGCGCAGTAGATCAGAGAGCGACTTCTTGTGTCCTGGACAGAAGAAACTGAAGTCGGTGCATATTTTTGAAATATCGATTATACAACTGTGCAAAGGTGCTACGTGATCAGATTAAAGGAAGAGATAAACGAACAAATTCAGAATCAGAAAGTGTCAAGTTTTGAGGGAAAGCCTAACTTCGTGGAGCAACTGAATCTTATGACGCTACAGAGATTAAAAGATTTCTACAATATTTCAATTATTCATCATATAGACCAGCCCAACTTGCTTTGGGACTAAAATGCTTTATTTTTGTTGTTCAACTCATCACACACATTGCAATCAGACAAATAAGATAACTGTGGTCCACCAACAAATCAGGAGGAAGACATCAAACAGTAATTAGACATAGTATCCACTAACAATTGAAATGGATACATATTGATTAGGAACACATTATTGACAAGACCTGTATTCGTACACGAAAAGAGAGGAACCCAGTTTGCAAGCAGTCTATTCAGAACAAAGGTATCCTGTACTGAAAGCTTTGACAGGAGTTAAGTTGTCCAGCTACATTGTCGATTGCTTTTGTTATACTGGCACAACAAATTAGACGCTGCTTAGAAGCAAGTGCTATAACAAACAATGGGCATTACAGTACAGGTTGGCAAATCGATCGGCTATAGTTGGTGCTTCCTACGACCAGAACATACACTGCAAAGTCTTGCTAATACCGCCAAAGACATGAGGAGGACCAATGCCAAGATTGCACGTAAAACAAACTGTTAGGTGAGCAAGCTCCCTATCCATTTCTCCTCTATGGACTTCTGAATAATGGCATCAACGAAAAACTGGGCCAGATGCCAACCAATGCAGAGCAGCAGGATGTCACAAAAGTCATTTCAGTTGGCCCCCATGTGCACTCTACTTTGCAGATCCAAAAGGGTACAGTAAATCCGAGAAAAGCTAGATCCAATCAGAGGAAAGGCCAGGAATCAGCGAGCCAGTACATATTCATATTAAATAAATAAAGCTCTCTTTCCTGCATTGCTTTGGTTTTACGCATGAGGCAAAGAAAAGCTAACCGCAATGGATAGTTGCACTGATGATGTTGCCAAACAACTTAACATGCAACCAGAAGGTTCTAATTCATCATCTACATCTCTTCAGAGTCACCCTTATTTTCAGAGCCACAAAACCAACCGTGGAATGGAACAGAACAACTGTACCTTTGAGCTTCTCGAACACCCATTTTGCCTTCTCCTCCACCGTGCTTGAAAAACGCTGCAGGTAAGATCAAAGCCTGTCAATTTGATGATGTGGATGCTGCTGATTGAACATAACGGCTTTCATCCAAAGTTGCAACTGATCTACTATTTTGTCGTCCCAGTTCAATCAAAGAGGGACTTTCCTTTACCACTCCACTAGTACTTGCAATGAGTAAAACACGATGGGGATGAATTCAGTGCGGCCTCGTCAAAGAGGGAAGAGGTGCAAACGAGAATAATCCGCTAGCAGAACTGACAAGAACTAGAAGAAAAGGAACGGACTTGCGCGCATTAGCACAGCCATGAGCGCAACTAGTAGTACTCCGTATTTCTAATCTCAACTTCCCCAGGACGGCAGGACAGTATATTAGATATTGAAAAGCAGCGGATCCAACGCAATGGCCGAGAGGCTGGAGCAACCGATTGCGCGGAAAGGCGAGACAGAAAAGGAGGAACGGCGGCGACGGCGAGCACTCACGGAGATGTCGTCGCCGATGGCGGAGAGCTCCTGCTTGGCCTTGCGGGAGATGGTGAAGCTGCCGAGCTTGGTGAGAGCCTTCTCCATCCTCCCTCCGGAAGCGCAGCCGCCGCTCGGCTGGCTGGTTCCCTCTTCTCTGCGCCGCTCTTCCGGTGGGGGGGGCGCCGCAAAATGGGCGACAGAAAAACCAGGTTCAAAGCTGCGGCGCACGGCCCGGCGGACCCCCGATAAATGGGTCGTGGTCCTGCGGCGCCGGATCCTTTGCGATAGTGAGGCCTGCTTCCATATTTGCTGCCGTAGCTTGGTGGTCTCCTTTTCGCTTTTTATTCTTGAGAGAAAAAAAGTCTAATTTACCAATCCCAACTATCGTCCGGTTTTTCTTCTTAAAATATAAAATCAGTTTTTAACTACTTCAATTTTTGAAAACCATTTATTTTTGCACGCTAAGTGGTTTTGATAGTGATTTCGCTAGTTTGAACGGCTAAATTGTACTAGAAATATTTTTATAAAGCATCTTAAAATTTGACAGCAAGCATGTTATTGTGTTTTTTTGGTGGGCTGGCTGGATAATGACGCTAGTTTCCATTTGATAGCAAGCGTGTGATGGTGTTGTCGTTGCCATAATTCGAGCAGGTTTCCGTCAATGCGAAATCCTCAGAAGGAATCACTCACGTCTACAATCTATCTTCTTGCTCAAATTCGAGAGCGTTCGTTATTCAAAAGTCGAATTTGCCAACAACATAAGTATTGGCGGGGACAAATTTATTTTCAACTACCACCGGGAGAGCCGGAGAGTGGACGTTAGCGCAATGCTTGCGACCCGCGCGCTCAGCAGCGGCAGGAGCGGGGCCGTTGGTGCCAGCGCTCAATGCCTAGCGGCTAGCGTGACCGTCAGGCTCGGGCAGTGTGGGTTCTGGTCACGGGATGACGACGCACCGCGCGGCGCGGAGCCGAGCGTTTGATCTGAAGCGGCTGAGGGAATGGAGCGTCCAACGGCCCGCCGCCTGCCCCGCGCGCCGCGCGATCTATGAAGCTGCGCCGGCGAAAGGGCACACGATTGGATTGCGTGGTCTTCTTCACCGGTCAGTTTCTTAGCTAGCTGGTGGCTGGCTGGCTGAGCTTACTTTTTCAGCACATCGGTTTCGAGCAAGGCATTCTTCTCGTCCGGAGGCATGAACGGCTCACGGCTGTCCGAAACGGTGCTACGTGCTCTGCTACTCAGCGCTCTCTGATTATCTCCCCGTTTGTAGATTGTGTTGTGTGGCTCTGACTGAGCGTCGGCCGTCGCACGCGCACCTTTGAGGATCTCGGCCTCTGGGCTTAATCTGGCTTGGGCCGACCCACGAGCGTGGGCCATGCTAAGTTAGGTGCCTCTCTCTGCCTAGTGCCTAACCAGACAGCCCACTTCTGGACGCCACCTCCCTCCAGTTGGCCCGCCACCTCGAGTCTGTCCTATGTGGGCTTGCGGCGCGGCTCAGCCCAGCGGGCTAGCCGCTCGTCCCGCTCTGCCTTCCTTGCTGGTTGCAGTTGCAGCCGCAGCAGGGCGCTTCTTCCATTCTTCCGCCGCCACCGCCGCCGCACGCCCGCACACCAAGGCAACGCTCGTTCCTGGTCCCTCCAAGGGGGAGATGGCGCTCTACCGTCGTATCCTGCTCCTCCGCCGCCTCTCCCACCTCCACCCCTCGCCGGCCACCGCCATCTGCTCCTCACCTCCACCCACCCTGGCGGGGCTCCTCGCCCCACGGGGCGCCGCCACTTCGCCTTCTCGTCCACCGAGGAGGCCGCCGCCGAGCGCCGCCGCCGCAAGCGGCGCCTCCGCATCGAGCCTCCGCTCAACGCGCTCCGCCGTTCCCCGCCTCCCCCCGCGGGACCCCAACGCGCCCCGCCTCCCGGACACCACCTCCGCGCTCGTCGGCCCGCGCCTCAGCCTCCACAACCGCGTCCAGTCCCTCATCCGCTCGGGCGATCTCGACGGCGCCTCCGTCGTCGCCCGCGCCGCCGTCTCCTCCCGCGTCCGCCCCACCGTCTTCACTTGCAACGCCGTGGCCGCGGCCATGGTCCGCGCCGCCCGCCACGATGACGCCGTCGCGCTCTTCGAATTCTTCTTCCGCCGCTCCAACATCGTCCCCAACATCGTCTCCTACAACACCCTCATCCTCGCACACTGCGAGGCCAACCGCGTCGACACCGCGATGCAGGTGTACCACGACATGCTCGCGTCTGCGCCCTTCGCCCCCTCTGCCGTCACCTACCGCCACCTCACCAAGGGTCTCGTCGCTGCCGGCCGCATCCGTGACGCCCTCGACCTCCTCCGCGAGATGCTCGCCCGCAACGCTGGTGCCGACTCCCTCGTCTACAACAACCTCATCGCTGGCTACATCGACCTCGACGACTGGGACAAGGCCTTCGAGCTCTTCAACGAGCTCGCGGAGAGGTGCCTTGTCTACGACGGTGTCGTCCACACCACCTTCATGGAGGGCTACTGGAAACAGGGCAAGGACAAGGAAGCCATGGATAATTACCAGTCTCTTCTTGATCGGGGCTTTAAGATGACGCCAGCCACCTGCAACGTCCTGCTTGAGACACTCTTCAAGCACGACAAGCACAAGGAGGCCAACGAACTATGGGAAACCATGATTGACAACCACAGCCCGCCAAGCTTCATAGGCATCAACGCCGAGTCCTACAACGTCATGGTTAACCAGTGCTTCAGGGAGGGCAAATTCAAGGAGGCGATTGAGGTCTTCCACCGCCAGCCCAGGAAGAATGTCCAAATGGACGTTGGTTGCTTCAACAACATTATTGGCAAACTCTGTGAGAATGGGATGCTAGCTGAGGCAGAAAAGCTCTTTGAGGAGATGGAGACCAAGTCAGTCCTTCCAGATGTGTACACCTACACTTACCTTGTTGACTCGTGCTTCAAGGAAGGCCGTGTGGAAGATACAATGCAGTATTTCTACAAAATGGCAGATGGGAGGGAGCATGGGCCAAAGTTCAATATTGGTTTCTTCAACCGTATGTTTGAAGGACTTACAGAAGCTGGCCGGATTGATGATGCCTTGAAAGTGTATGGGAGGATGCCTGAAAAGGAGATCAAACCGAACACGACCACTTTTGAAATCCTTGTTAAAGCCTTATGCAAACAAGGGGACTTGGATCAAGCAAGGTGCCTAGTGACAGACATGGCAAGGGGTGGTATTGTGCCTCCTCCGGAGTTCTGTGATTCTGTTGTTGACTTTTCCAAGAAGGCTGATCGACAGGAAGAGATTGAGAAAGCTTTTGAAGAAAAACCTATGCCAACACCTCAGCCAAGGACAGACTATCAGTTGAGGACTGAGTATCGCTCTCGCAATGGAGTTGGTGCTGCTCAAGCAAAACAACCTAGCTTTAGCTCTGCTCCAGCGGTGGAGCCTGGATTTGTTTACTCTCAGCCACAACAGTCAACATTTAGTAACAATCAAAATCAGCAGCCTGAATTTGGCTCATCTGGTTCATGGAATTCAGGTTTTGGTGCTCCTCAAGCACAGTTTGGATATGGTGCACCTCAGCCTTTACAGGCCGTAGTTGGTTCATCTCAGCCACAACGGCCACAGTTTGGTGCTTCTCAGGGTGTACCAGGATATAGTAACATGGGAAATCAGCATGGTCAGTTTGGCTCTCCACATGGAGAACCAAAATTTAGTAACCATCCACCACAGGTTGGGTATGGTGCCCATTTGCCTCAGTCAGGGTATCGCTTTGAGCCCCAACAAGAACAGGTCGGATTTGGAAATCAAGTAGCGCCGCCTGCATATGTGGCTTCAAGCCAACCCTCATATGTTACCCACTGGAGCTCAAGTGGTTATGGATCAACCCAAGGGCAACTGGGATACGGTGGCCCTCAAGTGCAGTCACATGAATCTCAGTTGCCACATCACCGGGCAAGTTTTGGCACGCCACATGTCCAAAATAACAATGACTTCTATAGATACAACCCTGGATACAGGCCGTCTAATGGTTTGCAGGGATTTAATACTCCCCATGGTGATTCTGAAACCGCTTCATCTAAAGACCATCAAGAGATTACTACTTCTGAAGATCGGCAACAAGTAGAATTTCTGAAAGCATGAGGACTGCATACATATTTGGGCTCAAAGCCAAAAAAAGGCTTTTCAGTCGAAAAATAAAGTTATTCTTTAGATATGAAGATTTTAATGGATAGATGTGAATCAGACTTCCATATTGGCTGTGTTCGGCGGGCTGGATACGGCTGGTTCTGGCTGGTTCCTCGGTACAAAAACGCGTGAGTTCCAGCCGGCTGGTAGACCTGCTGAAGGAATCGGCTGGAACACCAGCCAGGTTCTGGTCCTCACTGATGTACCGTTTAACTGAATTCATCTGCTGTTTCTCAGAATGAAGGAACACTTTTTACAGTTTGTTTAAGTTGGAGCTTTTAGTCAGCACGATTGGTGCTTTTGGAAGTATATGTACCTTGCTATTTGATATTGGCAATCTAATTTTTATTTGCAGGTATTGATCTATCTAGGATTCTAGTTTTTATTCACAGATATTGACAATCTATATGTTCGTACAAAGACTCATCCTTCTTCTTTGTGCACCACGTAATTGATATGTTTTTATTGAGGTGAATATGGCTATCTAGATGTATTTTTGGATGTTGTAGCGACTATAACTAGATGTACCGTATATCAAGTTGATTTTGTTGCGATGGCTGTTTTGTTTTGATCGAGATGGAGATGGAGACCAAGATATGGTTTTTCGATATTGAAGTAGCCTGTTATTGTTTTATGGTGCAACAAGCAATTTAATTTGTCTAAGTCATTTGTCTCAATAAGGAGTTTTTATGGTCATGTTGCATTAGGGTGTCTCAGTGAGGAGTTTTGTGGCGTTGTTTACAAAATTGACATGTTATATAGAATAAAAATAAAATGAAACATAGATAAAACACTCATTCTCAATTAAAAATTACATTTTATGCTTTCATAGACATTTAATTTCATGACTCTAAAGAGTTTTATCACTTCTTTCATTAAAAATGATGTCATGTTATCATGAACGTCCATGTGGTAGCCTATTAAATGTAAATAAAACTCACGTAAAACTTTATTAAGACTTGCCTAAACCTCCTCTAGATGTTTCGTAAGATGTTTAGTGTTAACGACTCGGTGTATCTCTCCCTCCCTCTCATTGCTTGTCCCGAAGTCAAAGTAAACTTCTCAGTGCGACATGAATGAGCCAATCTATTACGAACCACGGGATTAACCGTTTCATGTGAGTGACACAACATCCATTTTTTAGGTTCTTTATTTGTTTAATAAGGTTTCTATAGAGGTTTTAGCTTTCCCTTCTTTCTTCTTGGCAGAGCCCTACTAAATTATGGCTGTAATGTAAAACGGATGTATGAGGAGAAGATATACTCATAAAGAGCTTTAGTTTTGGCTTTTTTTGTTGTTTCTCATGTGAAATCTCACTAAATGTTGACTCATAAAGAGCTTCGTGAGAGTAGTGACATGAAAGAGAAGTCATTTTTAACGGTAATTCTACACCTCGCTTGAGTGTTGGAACACTCTTCTTCTCATCTCCGGCAATTTTAGAAGAAATTTTTAGGGAGACAGGCAGGCAGGCCAGGCAGTGTGGACGGAAGAGACACTAGCGGGGCGAAGGCAATGGATGCCATCGTAGCGGAAAGAGGAGGAGATGACCGGGCCAGGTTTGGTGAAGGATGAAACGACGAAGGTTGCTATGAGTGCGGTAGGGTCTCATTGAAGCTCCATATCCGTGGCAGGCAGTAGGCGGCAGCGGCGTGTCTGGAGGAAGAAGAATGGAGTGTTTCATCTTCTCTTTACTAAATTGGGCCTTATTCAGGGTCCGACGTCCGGACGTCCCAAAACAGTCCTTGGACAGGTCCAACGCACACAGCCCGTGGGCCTAGCTAACCCCTCGCGCGCGACGTCGCTTGCCCAGCCGCAAGCCCTCGAGCTCTCTGCACCTCTCCGCGCCTCCAATCCTCTCTTCCATCCACGCCGCTACGCCCCCGGATCCAACCCTAACCCCCTCCGCCTCCCCGCCGGCGCTCTCTCCCCCACCTCCGCTCCCCGGTTAGTGCCTCTCTCTCATCGGCGACTCTCCGGTGCGTGCCGCTCGCCCTCCCTCTCACCTTTACACGCCTCCTTCCACTTCTTGCGCGTTAATTTCACCTTCCGCTCTCTGTGGCTTCGCCTTAGGGCTTCACGTTGGTCCGGCGTACGGCTCCTGCGATTCGCGCGCAATGGAGCAAGATCAGAGCGCGGCTGTCGGCAGCGCGGACTCTGTTGCCGCGGCTTTTGATTTTGCGACAGGCAATCCACCTAGCTCGGATTTGACCGGCGGAGACGCCGTGCCACCCGATGGTGGAGCTCAGGCAGCTGATGCCTCTGCCTACCAGGCCGAGCACACGGCTTTGAATGGGACGGCTGGCGATATGGCTAATTATCAGTCTGCAGGAGCTGCAGAGAACGGCGCAGTCGTCACCAACGAGATGGGCGAGCCAGTTCCTGAGCCATCCTACGAGGAAGGTAAAATTGGGCTTGCAGTCTCTCCTAATTTGGTATCCTACCTTCTGTTTGCTCTTAACGTGCTGCTTTGTTTATGCAGCTGTGCTTTCAGCAGAAGAGGCTAGATTGTGGAGTGTTGTTACTGCAAATTGCTTAGATTTCAATGCTTGGACCACACTTATTGAGGAGACAGAGAAAAATGCTGAGGTAATGTTCGGTTGGCTGCTTGCGGATACAACCATTGTTGTAACATTCTTTCCAGCTTGCTATGTGCAAATGAGCTGATTTCTGCAGCAGGTTATAATTATAAGCTATTTGTCAATCTGCAATTATTTGCTCATGGCTTTTGATTTGGAGCATATTGTAATGATGCATTTATTTTGTTGTACAATCAGTTGCTTCCTTGTCTCTATCCTATTAGTAGACTGTAATCCTTGTGTTGCCTTTAGGGCAGCTCCAACATCGATGTCGAACCAAGTGATTCGACGAAGGCAAACAAGAGCGGACTATGCTCTCTCCAGTGTGAGCATTGCTTGTGGGACCTAGATAGAATTAAAGAATCATTTTTTAACCAATCAGTGCTGGGCTGTTGTCAAGTGCAGACAAACGGTTAAGATTTTTTAATGCTCCTCAGTGCGAACCGTCTGCAGAGTGTGCTTTTGCTTCTGACAACCAACGTTCTCATGCTCTAGTGCTCGGTTCACTTTTTTTCGCCTCCCGGTTCGATTTTGGCAAACACTGTAGCTGCTCTAGTCAATTTGAAGTGTTTATTATGCACTTAGTATTTTGGTATCTCCTGCTGTAGTCTTGAATGGCCTTTGGTGTTTTGTATTTCAAATAAATTATACATAATTTGAATTCATTTTAATCTAATTAATCAGTCATAAAAACCAGAGCTCTTGATACGATGACAATCTTTATGCTAAATGCTAATGCTTACTTTTGTATATTCTCGTGCAGAACAATATTTTGAAGATACGGAAAGTGTATGATTCATTTCTTGCGGAATTCCCTCTTTGCTTTGGGTACTGGAAGAAATATGCCGATCATGAAGCGAGACTTGATGGCGTCTCTAAAGTTATAGAGGTGTATGAACGAGCAGTTCTTGCAGTTACTTATTCAGTGGACATTTGGTATAACTATTGCCAGTTTGCAATTTCAACATATGATGACCCAGAAATCATCCGAAGGTAGCAATCAATACACAATATGCCTGTTCCAATGAAGCTTCTGTACCTAGGGTTTCTGTGTTCTGATTACTTGAAATGACTGGGCATTTGAAATCTAATATCATGCATAAATTCTTGATTTAAGTTCTTGAGAATTATCATAGCTCAATGCTCACTTCTGCACTCTGGCAGCACGCAGCAGTCTATCTGAAAATGGATATGTAAAAATTTATGTAATTAGAGTGATTATATGCCTCTGAATTGCAACAGGCCAATGGTTTATACCATACCTACCTTTAGGGGCTAAGCATAATGTATTTATTTGGCCTTTTGCGAACTCAGTCTTGATGTACTCATTTCTTTTGAGCCTATGTAAGTTCATATTTCAGACATTAGCTTTTGTATGACATATTAACATGCTTATTTGATAAAAAATGCTTTCAACTCTACATATATATGGCCATATAAGTAAAGTTGAAATATGCCTATCATGAAAAGTGTTGTCCTCCTTGGATGTAAATAGCTACTGCCTTTGCACCTGCCAGGCATTATCCATTGCTTGTTCCGTTGATGTGCTGTTTTTTTGGTCTCCTGTTTTGTTGTGAATCACTAACTCTGTTCAACCTTTCGAGTAACTTTCTCTGCCTTCTGGTTTCTTACAGACTGTTTGAACGTGGCTTGGCATATGTTGGAACAGATTATCGTTCCAATATTTTGTGGGATGAGTATATTAAGTATGAAGAGTCACTGGAGGCTTGGAGCCATCTAGCTGTTATATATACAAGAGTATTGGAGCATCCCATTATGCAGCTTGATCGGTATTTTAATTGGTAAGTTCTTTCACATATTTCTGAGTGTTTATATTCTAGATTTTTTAACTTTATTTCTTTTGTGTGTTAATATGAATATTATCTATCTTTTGTTTATCTGCACTAATTGATCAATAAAATAAACATATCATTAACAACAGTTATGTCTGCCATGTGTGAACTAAAGTAATGTATGTGCATCACTTTACCATTTTGGCTTTTATGGTACTAATCATTATTTTTGCGCAGCCTCAAGGAATTGGCTTCGAAGCACAGTTTGTCAGAAATACTTACTGCAGAAGAAGCCTCGATGTATGTTGCCACGTCTGAGACCAGTGCTCAAGCGCCTGATGGTGAGGCACATCCTGATGATGTTGATAAGCCTGGTCAACCAGAAATTTCATCTTCAACAGACGCAGAGAACCTTGCAAAGTATGTATCCCTGAGGGAAGAGATGTACAAGAAGGCTAAAGAGTATGAATCTAAGATCATTGGTTTTGAGCTAGCTATTAGAAGGCCATATTTTCACGTCAAGCCTCTTGACAATCCAGAGCTTGAAAATTGGCATAACTACCTTGACTTTATCGAGAAGGAAGAAGACATTAATAAGGTATGCTTTTACACTTCTAGAAACCCCTTGTCCTTTTAATTTAGTAGTTTTTATGGAACGCTTGGAATCTTATAACTTACAATCCAGTCTTATTGGCTCCACTATATCCTTTAACGGCTAGTATTTGGACGAAGCTTCCTTTGTAATGGGATATTGAACTGAGGATAGAGCGTGGACATAATGTTTGGTTTCGATGAGGCTAAGTACTCCAAACTTTCATTTGGCAGTGGTCGTTCTGGGTTCATGATATATGGTACCAAATACCAGTTTTGAATTTTTAATCTCATATATGCAGGTATTGCTTAATGCTCACCTTCTTAACCATCTATCTATCGAGCAGGATGGTCCCTCCTTTCTTATGGAGGGGCCTCCATAATCAGCTAATGGAGTAATCTGTGTGAACTTTCTCTTTTTTTTTTTTTTTTGTCAATACCATATCCTTGCTGTCATTTTTACCCCCTTTATTTTCTCTCATACACAAGATTTCTGATGGTATGCTAAACTGTTTTCAGGTTATCAAATTGTATGAAAGGTGTGTGATTGCATGTGCTAATTATTCAGAATTCTGGATCCGCTATGTGCAATGTATGGAGGATAAAGGGAGTCTAGACCTAGCAAACAATGCCCTGGCTCGTGCTACTCATGTTTTTGTCAAGGTATTATATTTGATAACTCTCATGATAATATGTTTCTCCCACTAAAAGTGTAGGTGTATTAGGATTAAGAAAAGTTGAACACTGAAAACTTCGGTCATCAATTAGTAAAATATATGTATGTCTATGGCACAAAAGATGCATCAATAGATTTAGTTCACATGCCTTTTAGTAATAAATTATTTTTTTAGTAATTGATAATGCAAGATAAATTAATGATCAAAGAATACCTTGAAGGACTTCCTCAAATCCTGTCACACCTTGGGAAAAGAAATTTGGGGAATACATGATGACACTTTATATTTTTACCTTGTAGCATTTCACTTCCTCATATCATTCATGTTCTGTATACTCCTGTATGAATATGTACTATCAGCTAGGTTTCAATGCGGATCTCACTAAAATACTCTTCTTATATTTTTTGCTGCGGCATGTCAACTTAGACAAGTGTTTCTCCTATTCCAGATTCCATATTGCCATTAAGAAACGCCAGTAAAAAGAACAAAATGGAGACGCAATATATAAAATTTAGTTAGCCTGTAGGAATTTCTGATGTATATATACTCTATAGATTTTTGCTGATGGTGTTCTAATTTGGGATTGAATTTCCAAAACTTTAGTTTGGACACTGATACTAGAAGCATTAAACTTGAAACTATACTGTCATGGTCAATTTTGATTTTAAGATCTGAAATAAAGTTCCCTGAAATACCATGACCTAAATGAGAATATATTGCTAATAGCTACACACCGTTTTTTTTTTTTTTTCCTGTTTTACAGAAGCAGCCGGAGATCCATCTGTTTAGTGCGCGCTTTAAGGAGCTTAATGGGGATATTTCTGGAGCACGTGCAGAATATGAGCATCTTTACTCAGATTTATGTCCTGGCTTTCTAGAGGCCATTGTGAAGCATTCTAATATGGAACACCGACTGGTACGACTTTGCACTAACAATTATTATGTTCCTTTTTCCTTTTAAATGTGCAAGAATTTGTTTAACCTGTCTATGTTTGTAGGGAGATAAAGAATTATCCTGTTCAGTTTATGAGAAGGCCATTGCTGCTGAGAAAGGAAAGGAGCAGAGCCAGATCTTGCCAACATTGCTTATTCAGTACTCCCGTTTCTTATTTTTGGTAACTTTTTATCATTATTATTTTTAATATTATTAAAGTTTGAATGACACATTATTCACGTGCCTATCTAAATTATAATTATACAAAAATACATATTTCTGTAAGTTTTTCAGACGGTAAAAACCTATGGCAAGATGATTTCATTCACTGTACATCTTATGATAATACTTTCTGGAGCACGCCAGTTTTGTTTGATTCTTTTTTCCCCCTTTTTGACCGCTAATTGATTGAGTTAAACAACTGTGTTCTTGAAATGTGTAGGCCATCCGAGACTTGGAGAAGGCAAGAGAGATATTAACTGTGCTGCATGAGCAGTTAAATGTAACAAAACCAGTGCTTGAGGTTAACACTTTTACGACTTGTAAAAAATTATTTCAAATTCTTTTCTTCTTTCCCATCAATTTAACTAATGTTACATTTATTTTACAGGCTGTCATCCATCTAGAGTCGATTTTTCCATCCGAAAAGCGTATTGAATTTTTAGACTCACTTGTGGAGAAGTTTGTTGAACCTGAATCATCTCAGGGAGAGGTGGCAAGTCTAGGTGACAAAGAAGAAATATCTTCCATATTTTTAGAGGTAAAATACCTAAGAGATTCATTGAATATTATAGTTCCTTCTTGGTTTGGTTTTGGGAACATAATAGGTTGTAATACCATTTGATTGCTATTAAGGATTAATGTTAATTGTAATCATTTGGGAACTTGAAGTATTAACTATTAATTATTAAGTGCTCCCTCCATCCCAAAATAGATAACACTTCAGCTATTTTAGGATTGATGGAGTATGATCATTTGGGAATGTGAAACATGCATCTGCTTTTTAATCTTGGATTTAAGTATGATTTGATTGCTTGTCTTTGGGAACATGATGTAGATTGTAATACTGTTTGGAAATTTCGATTTCGAGTGAAGTTCTGCATTTTTTATTTTGTTTAGGTAATGCAATAGAAGCTGTATATAGATGTAGAACTCTCCTTAAAAAGTCAAAGTCAAAATTAATCCTGGTGATCTCTCTATATGCAGTTATCGAATATGGTAATCTTCTAATGTTAGTTCTGTGTAAGATAGACTTCTGTTTGGGGTTTCTGACCTAAAGTTAAAGTTTTTTTTTAAATTTTTTTTGGTCTGTAGTTTTTGGATAGATAATTGATTCATTTTCTTTTTGTCTGTAGTTTTTGGATCTCTTTGGGGATGCAAAGTCAATCAAGAAGGCTTTAACTCGGCATACAACTCTGTTTTCATGTAAGAGAAGCATTCTGCCCTCAAAGAAACGGAAAGCAGATGATGCTGTTGTTTCAGACAGGGACAAATTTGCTAAAACTGGGGCTACTCAGTCAGCCACGGGAACTGATCCAAATGCTTCCAATCCTCCTGTTTGGCCTGCAACTTCTGAAGCATCTGGCCAACAATGGGGAGCTTCTTATGCACAGCAGGTCACATATTCATTTAAATCTCTGCATGTTTTAGTTCTATGATTTTCTTTGCTGCACTGATCAAGATAATATACATTTTGGAAAAGAAAAGTGACATTGCTGATTGTATCTCTAATTCCTCCCAAACAATGGACAGAAGTTTTGTGGTTATTTCTCTCAATGCCTCATGTTTTTTGTTTTTTTTGTTTTTTGTTTTTTTTTTTTGACAACTACTCAATGCCTCATGTTATTCTTTCATGAATTTATAGCTACCAAGCATGTTCACTAGGCTATGACAATGTTGAAACATGTTGATTCTGGAATCCTTTTTCGAATTGTTTTTTATTCATATGTGTCTTTCACAACTTAGGGTTGAATCATTATATCCAGAGGTTTTGAATTTTACAAATAGTCACTCTTATTATCTGTTTGGCTATAAATTTATGTTATAGTGGTTTGACTGTATATTTTTTATGTATTAACTTTTAACCTTTTTTGCATTGTAGGCTGCATATCCTGCATATGGAACTTATGACTACAGTCATCAAATGCCTCAGCCTGCTCCTCAAGCAGCTGCCTATGGTGCTTATCCTCCAACGTACTCTGCTCAGGTATTGTGTTTGATTTCTGCCTAAATTTACAGAATTCAAATGACTGATTGACATGTCATGCACTCTTCCCTCCGTTCAGATTATCTATTTTTATTCAGTTTCAAAATCAGCAAAATAACATTATGGTATAAACAGTGTTAAGCTGGCAACATTTGTGTTTTGGGGATTGTAACTGTCTGGTCTTTAGTTCTTTCTTTCCAGAATTTCCCTAAGTTCATAGCTTGTTCTATTCTGCTGTGCACAAGTTCTAAAGCAGTCTTTACCCAAACATGGCACTGTTCGATAGTTGCATGTGATCTGTTTAACTAATCAGGTGATAACATTAAGTCTGCTGGCAACAACTATTTTTTTCTAGCACACTTCCTATTGTTCAGTGGACTGAAAAAGGTGATAACATTATGTCTACTGGCAACGACTATTTTTTTTCTAGCACAATTCCTATTGATCAGTGGACTGAGAACGAGAATCAACTCAGTTGACTGTGAACATGTGGTTGGTGAGATATAGGGTTAGACGGTCAGTGGGTTCCCAAGGTTCTTTGACCTCCTGTGATCAGGCCTGTGCGCAGGGAGCAGTTATTGCAGGTATGGGGTGGTGCACTAGGATGACACTGGAATTGGGATAGGTGATGGATTTCCAGGGTGGGGGAGAAAAAAAGAAATTACGGATTTCCAGGGTGGGGGAGGGAAAAAAAAAAAGAAATTGGAACCGCTGGAGGGTGTCAGGAGGGCCGCTGGAAATTTGGATATTGGGTGGGGGTGGGTGAGCCGCTGAAAACAATGCGTGAGGAAATTATGATCAAAGATGGCTGGGGCACTGGTTTAGTAGTTTGGCATCAGATGTTTGATATATATCTGACTGGAAACTGCATAGTTTTCAGTCAGCTTGGTATTAGCGTTGCCTATATAGCCATATTATATTTTGTTATATGAACCAGCTGTAGCTTATGTAGTTACATATGTTATCATGCTTGCTGTTAGCATTTGGCGATCAGATTTAACTGGAGCCACTTGATAAACCTAATTGTCCAGTAATCTTTTTTCTATCTTGGTCACCATAGTAGCTTTGAAATTGTTGAAGGATTCTGTCTGATGCAAACTGCTGTGCATATTGTAGGCCTATACACAACAAAGCTACGCACAACCTGCGGCAATTCCAGCAGCACCAGTGCCAGCAGTGGTACCAGCACCTACACCGGCGGCAGCTTACCCTCAGCAACCAGCGGCAGCTCCTCAACCTTATTATGGCACAACCTACTACTGATCACTAGAGTAATCTTGGGTAGCAATATGGCGAGCCTGTTAACATGCCTTTTCGCAGTCGAATCAGCAGGCTTGTCAATAGGAGGTCAAAGGCATCGCAAGACCTCTGTACTGCCATTGTTTAGCTCCCCTTTAGACGGCTGCTATCAACGCGATGATCACTTGAGAACAAATTTGAGATTTGTATAGTCAGCATTTTTGTCGTTAGCCTCTGTCGCTAGGAATTGCCATTGGAGATAGCGGTGTTAACCATGCATATGAGTGAACATATAATCGACATTATTAACTGTTTTATGTCCCCTTTTGGTGTGCAATTTTTTTGTTTGAACCACTGGTGATAGCGGGATTCCTGTCAAGCACGCTCACTGGTTTAAGCCCTACGAACAAATTGTCAGCTAATGGCTCAAGACCGATTCACTGATTGCCGCCGTCTCGAAACTCCTAAAGTCAGTCAAAACTATCTTTTTAAGAGTAACAATATGTATAACACCAAATGAGTATATTCTGAAAATGTGTTTTATGGTGTACGTGATACTAATTTGACGTCACAAGTATTATAAATTATAAATATAAATATTGGTGCATTTTTTCTATAGATAGATTAGGGTTTTGTAAAATTTAAAATAATTTAACTTTGAATGACTAGAAATTGATTTATTTTGGGATAGATGGTGTACACAAAGTGGCCGCCATGTCTGCCTGTATAGCAGTGCATACGCACAACCGCGATGCTAGAATATTCAGGCAAAGCGTTGGGCATTTGACGCAGCGATGTGACTGTGAGCATATTCAGGCAGGTGCCCGGACATCGACGCAGCCACCACGGTGGACACGAGACCGAATATGTGCCCAACGCAGGCGGATAAGCCGCACTCGGTCGAACGCACCGAAAAACACGCGACAGCGCCACAAGCCGAAATCTCGTCGTCATTGTACTTGCACCCTTGTGACGGCGCGAGTGAGGATGAAGCAAAGCGACCGCCGCATCGGCGCCGCGGTCTCCACGCCCAAAGCGCGCCGCCGCCTCGTGGCCTCGTGCTCGTGGGCAGTTTCCTTGGATTGCAACGGCCAGCGGCCGCACGCGTGCGCCCTATCCTATCTCGTCTCTCGTTTGCCACGGCGCCTCGTCTTTGCCGGCTCCGCGTGTCCCTGCGGATATTTTGCCTATATATCTACCCCCTCTTGCCCCCGATCTCCTCGTCGCACGGTCGGCGGCCCCATCCCAGTGAGATCTGTCGATGCACCTGTGCTGTGACTGACCTGCTCAGCTCAGCTCTTGCACGATAACCGATGGCCGAGATCGACACTACACCGTTAGAATCCGTGAAGGCAGCAGTGGATCTCTTCGACCGGGGAAGCGACCAGAGCAGGCTTAGTTGTCCAGACGGGAATGTGCGTCACTAGCTGTAATTGCACTCGCTATTTCCATTTCGCCTTGTTCTACTAACGCTGACATGAACCAATCACACACATGCTTGTTTTGTTGGTGCTAAAACGCATATGCAGGAGGAAGATCAGATCGCCATCTTAACCAAGGAGCTCGCGGCGTGCAAGCTGCAGCTGGAAGTGAGAGAGAACCAGCACAAGCAAGCCACGATGCAGATCGAAGCTCTGCAGAAGGCCGTGCAGGCGCTGTCGGGGCAGTACGAGAAAGACTGCATGGACGCGCACCTCCGCATCGCGCAGCTGGAGGCGGAGAACGTCAGCATCATGAGCCGGCAGTCGGAGACGGACGGCGAGTGCGAGGCCCTGAGGGGCGAGCTGGCCGCCGTGAAGGCCGACCTCGACGCCGCCAGGGCGTCCGTCGCCTTCGTGCTGCGGGAGGTGGAGGCCATGGAGACCAGGGCCATCCTCGAGAGGGAGGGCACCAAGGACGCCCTGGCAAGGATACTGCTGCTCAACGAGACCGTCCTGTCGTCCGCCGTTGCCGCCATCAAGGCGGAGGAGGAGAGGTCCGTCTTCTTTCAGGAGGCCACGCTCCGGTTCTTTGACTCTGATGACAGGAATCTGGAGGTGGTCAGGAGGCAGGTGGAGATGATGGAGCGCATGGAGGCGGACCTGCTGGCCAAGACGGTGGAAGTTGAGTACCTGCGGGCGGAGCTGAAGCAGGCCAGGGAGATTTACGTGTCGCCGCAACGAGCTTCTGATGCCACGACGACGCTGGTCACTGCTGCCGGTTGCAGCAACTTGGATGACCATGATCAGGTTCAGGGACGGGAAACAGCAGTGGAAGATACTGAAGCGGAACCGGAATTCACGTTTCAGCACTCACCAGGATTATCCTTAGTCTCTGATGAAATCTTCACAGAGGATTGTCGTGCCGTTCCGCCATCTGGTGGCAGCAAGATGGAAACTGATACATCCGAGGATTTAGCAGAGGATGAGAATAAACAAGGAGCAGCAGTTATGGTCGAGGACACGACGACAGTGGCTGAAGGGAACTCCGATGCTCAAGAGACAAGAAGCTGCCTTGTTGCTAGAGTCTCTGGAGAAGATAACCATGCCAATCAACGACGTGTCAGATTCAAATGTATCGAAGCTGACAGCAGTCAGGAACCAGCTGAGTCTGATGGCGCACTTCCAGACTTCACGGCGTGCCAAGGGAAAGGGAATGATGTGCTTGTACAAGATGATCACGTGGAGATGAATGCAGACGCCAGCTTTGTCCTTGAGAGCTCCAGGGACGATTTCCAGATCGTGCACTCTGACACCAAGGACGTCAGCATCGCCGAGCCTGAAAACGTCGCGAGCGCAGCGAACCAAGAACCGCAAGCAGAGCCGGCCGCAGCTCCGACGACCTCCACGCCGCGAGAAGGCAGCTCAGATACTTGCTTCGTCGTCACGGAGATCGTCTCCAAAGACGAGGACGAGTTCTACACCAAGGAGCTGGAGCCCGAGCCGGGGCAGGGGACCAAGCAGCTGGACGGGTACGTGCTCGTGTCGAAGGGCGGCGACGCCGGCGCCGACGTCGCGGTCAAGGACAAGCAGCTGGACGAGGCGCGCACGGAGATCAGCGACCTGAGGTTCGGCCTGGAGGAGGCCGTGCGGCGGGCGGAGCTGGCCGAGGAGGCCAAGGTGGCGCTGGAGCGGGAGCTGCGGGACGAGATCAGGAGGAAGCACACCCCGGCGAGGCGGCGCGCGACGTCGTACTCGGAGGACGGATGGCGCCTGGCGGCGGCGCGCGAAGGGCGGGCGACGCCGTCTCGTACGTCCGCGACGCCGTCTCATGCGTCCGCCGTCCAGGGCACTGAGGAGTGCCCGGCCGGGAGGGGAGGACATTCCGACGCCGCGCAGCTTGACGCTGGGAAAGGTGCTGAACATGAAGTACAAGTGAATGTTCCGTTTCAGGCTTGACGCCGCAGAAAGCCGGGACTCGTGCATTGGAGGACTGATATCATTGGAAATGTCCTATACGTTTTATATGTTTTTATCATAAAGTGATATATTTATACTTTTATGAAAGCTTTTTCATAAATAATTCATATGGTTTTCATATTTCTAAACTAACTTAGCAAGCATGATTTATGTTCCCAATGTTTGGTCTAAACCTTGTCCAAAACGACTTCTATTTCTTATAATATCTTTGCTCAATCATCATAATTGAAAAGCCTGTGTCAGAAAAGCAATGAGTGCGGTGGCCTGTCAATTTATAAACCGGGGCTGATTTGTTGTGATTTTGGCTGATTTGTTGTGAAAGAAAAATATTGATGGATAAGACAAGAAAATAAAGAAGACATCTCAAATATGACTAGAATTGTATAGAGAATTACAAAGCTTTATGTCATCAAGCAGGTAATGAAGAATATAATGATATTTATTTAGTATCATAATTATAATTATTATTTATTATATAAATTTAGTCAAGCTTGATATGCTTTTAATTCTTTATAATTATTGAATGACTTATAATTTGGAATGAAGTACAAATTAGTTTGTATTGTAACAATACAATATTTGTTTTAACAAATTGTAAGGAGTGGGGCCTATCTAGAACTAAATAATTGGATGTTATTCATGAGGCGAATGTATTATATGATATATTTGGTTAAATTTAGAAAACTTTGACTCTCTAGAATTTTTAAAATTTTTAGAATGACTTATAATTTGGATTGGAACGGAGGAAGTAGATTAGTGGGCTCGTTGATCAAGCAATCCAACAGGCTCGAACTAACGATCCAGCCCAAATTTTATCCATCGGTCCAGCCCAGAGGACACATGACATCCTCCACAACAAGCACCTCAAATCCACACTCCTCCTCACACGGGCGCGACCGAAAAGGCCAAAACCCCGTTCATCCCCTCCTCCGGTCACGACCGCCATGGCCGCCGGGCGGGCCTTCCTCGGTGCGCCGTGCTCTTCCCTCGCCGCTGGCGCCCGCCGCCTTGCCTTCGCTTCCCCTTTGCCGCGGACCCTCACCCCCGCGCTTCACTGTGGCGTTCGTGGTCGCTGCATCGCCTCCGCCTCCTCATCCCCCGACGCCTCACCGGAGCCCTACGTGCTCACCACGCCGCTCTACTACGTCAACGCTCCGCCGCATATGGGAAGCGCCTACACCACCATCGCAGCGGACGCCATCGCCCGCTTCCAGGCAAGCCTCCACCCACGATTGCAGCGCCTATATTTTCGACGAACAGTTAGTTGTCGAGCCTGCAAGAGCAAATTGGCACATGCGCGGATTGCACGAGATCCACTGCAGCATTAATCTTACCAACATGGGGTCAAACATTTTGTCAAGTGGCTGTTGGCACTTGTACTGCTGTGAGAAACCTGTGATGCGATGTACTGTTGGATGATGAGGTGGTGATGCGCCATTTTGTTGCACATGTATTACACGAGAAAACAGTTTGCATTTTTTTCTTATCCTGAATTGGTTCATAACTTCATACTATGCCACTTTCTAGTCATGCCCTTGAAGTTGCTAATTGCTTGGTGTGTGTATTTGACATGTATCATTTCTTTTTCAATTGAATGATTGGGTGTCTAAGTTGACTATATGAACTGTTTGCAGTAGCATGCTTGACTTCAGTTGCTGACTCTTATTATCCAGCAGTCTGTTGATGATTCTTTTATGGTTGCAGAGGTTGCTAGAGAAGAATGTTATATTTATTACTGGAACAGATGAACATGGTGAGAAAATAGCTGCTTCTGCGGAGGCGAGTGGTAGAAACCCAAAGGAGCATTGTGATGCAATTTCAAATTCATATAGGATGCTCTGGGCTGATGTATGTCTACAACACCAAGTTTCAGTTTACAATAGTTTCCACTACAGAGTAAATTATGAACTCAGTTTCGCCCTCCAAATTTGTTTCACATTTCTTGCAGTTAGACATAGAATACGACAAGTTTATTCGTACAACGGATCGTAAGCATGAGGCTGTTGTGAATGAATTCTATTCTAGAGTATTAAACAGTGGCGACATATATAGAGCTGATTATGAAGGACTTTACTGTGTGAGCTGTGAGGAGTACAAGGTAAGTTTCTGTCTCCACTTCCTTCATTGTATTGAGCTGTTTCCAATCCGTTATAGTAGTACAAATAAATATATTAATCAGTACACATATTTGATTTGATGCTGTGGTATTATTAACAGAACTGTCTACTAAGTGGTTTTCTGAACAACATTGTTTTTCTGAATTTACATCGATAAAGATCTTGGTTATCCGTCCATTTTTTAGGGGAAGGGACTGGTGCCATGTCAGTTGCAGTGCCTAACCTCTCTTAAGTATGAGTTTGGATTTATGGTGTGTTTTAGTTTTTTTGGCCCTCCAAATATTTTTATGGTTTTCAATAGTGTGGAACTGCAAAACTTGCTATTTTAACGCAGCAGAGATGTGTATTATACTATTGTGTGCTCTATTTTAGTTTTCTACCTCCTCTGATCCGTTATATTAGTCCATTAGGACATCAACTTGGCCTCCAATATAGCACTTTGACTAACAATATGTATAAGAAAAATGTTACTATAAATAGAAATGATTATATAATGCAACAGTATTTTTCATTATCAATCTATTTATTTTAATCTTGTGTTGTCAATATGTACTCCTTTGTAGAAATTGTTGGCTAAAGTAAGAAAAATTTTGAAGTACCTTTTTTTTTCTTGTGCCATGCACACCTATATAGATCAGCCCTCTTTCTACTACTACTACTACTACTACTACTACTACTGATGATTTTTAGTTTTGACTGAACACAGGATGCAAAAGAGTTATTGGAAAACAATTGTTGCGCTGTGCATCTAAAGCCTTGTGTAGAAAGAAAAGAAGACAACTATTTCTTTGCCTTGTCAAAGTACCAGCGTAAGCTGGAAGAGCTACTGACAAGAAATCCTGATTTTGTAAGGCCATCATATCGCTTGAACGAGGTGAGGTTTTAATCTTATTTTTTATATGCTATTCAATGTTTTTGGTGTTGTTGTTGTTGTTGTTGTTTGTTGTTGTTGAGTTACTGTACATCATCACAAATTATTGTGGAAAATGTAAAACTGTTTTGTAAAAAATGGATACCAGGTAATTCAAGCATAGACTAGAAACAAGTCCAAAAAACAAAGTTGACATGTGTCATGAAGCTTTGACACAAATTTCTTGATCATGTCCATTGTCAAGTATGAAGCATGCACTTACCAAGCAATGCAGTTTCATTCGACCATTGCTTTTCTGAAATGCTTTGGCATATTCAACAAAAATCCATGCGATACATTTTCTTATGACTCAGATGACACCCTGACAAGGTTAAAGATGGAGAACATGATAACAATACCTACCAATTCTGGAAAAAGAGATCTGCCAGCATTGCTCTATATATGGGGATAGGGGAAAGCAAACTCAGTAGTTAATTAATAGACAGTGAAGAGGCTATGAGGAAAAAACTGTTCCTTTTTATTCTTAGGGGGGTGTTTGGGACTGCTCCACAAACTCCACCGTGGAGCAGCTCCACAAAATCCTGGAGTTCGTGGAGCTCCCCTTTAGGTGCTCTCACAACTCCACCCTTTTTTCTGGAGCTGCGTGCGTGGAGCTGAAACCATTTGGCTAAAAAACGTGGAGCGAGCTGAAAAACGTAGAGCGGAGCAGTCCCAAACACCCCCTTAGTTTGTGCAGTTGGACCAGTACATTATTGATTGTGAATGTAAACTAAGCTAAGTTTTTGGTGCCTGAAATTTTTTCTTTGATGTTGCAAGGTAAGCTTGCCTTGACTCCTCAAATGACATATGCCTATAGGTGCATGTGCATGTTGAGAGCAAGGTCTGACAATAGTCGTAATGTTTTCATGTAGAGAATTCTAGAGTTGTTTGGACAAAGGTGGGCTGGCATCTTACTAAGTTTGCAGTGTTGATATCACCATTGTATTTCTATTGGATTCAATTTTCTATAGGGGACTCACTGTTGTTTTCGTTTATTGAATAAAATATTCATATTTTAGCTTCCGGTGGCAACAAAACCTGGGTTTGCTTCATTTCTTGTCAATTTTTCAGTTTGTATGTGCTTATTTTCGTGGTTTTACAATGTACCTATTCCTTAGTCTCACGAAGACACAGCTTGTAGGTCCAAGGCTGGATTAAAAGTGGATTAAGAGACTTTTCTATTTCCCGTGCATCTGTAGAATGGGGCATTCCAGTGCCAAATGATACCAAGCAGACAATATACGTGTGGTTTGATGCTCTATTAGGGTATGTTTCTTGCTTCCGCACCTGCTCATTTGCATGTGGTAACAAGTAACTTCTTTTATTTACTGTCCTTTGCAATTTATTAGAGTAATTTAAGCTTTTTATCTTTCCAAACTGTAATGTGCAATACACAAGCTTCTATTTTTAAGCTTGTCTGGTGAAAACCAGCATGTTCACATCTTTTGGATGCTTTGAATTCTATGAATTTGTTATTTCGAGTTGTTGTGTCTTCCATGTAACATTACTGGAATCTGAATTATTGGAGTTTGTTGGAGGTTATCAACGAAGGCTCTTCTTATTGATCTCCTGTTTATATCCTCTTTAACTAGCAGATATTTTTTTAGTACACTGTTCATGCATGCTGTGTTTTGTTTCATTTTGCTGAAGGCAATATATGTTTCTATTTTGTAATTCCACATACTTGTTGCATGTTAGAGTAAAGATATGTAATCCATTTTTATATTGGGTAATAGACACTTTATTAATTAAGCATAATGTAAGCCCATGCATGCAATAAAAGATCAGGGAGCTCTTGGTCTTTAACTACTCTGCTATTTGGTTGAAGAGTTGAATTATGAATGAAGATGAAATTGTATCTTCTTTTTCTTGTTCCCAACAACTGAAGTTCATAATCTCATGTGGTTCAGCCTACTTGCCCTATGTCTCTGTAGGTATATTTCAGCATTATTAGATGATGGTGAGCAGGCAAGTTTACAGCGAGCTGTTGATCATGGTTGGCCAGCCTCCCTGCACTTGATTGGAAAGGTTTGTTCTAAGCATTTTTTATAGCTTTTTCAAGCATTCATGTTCCTTGTTTCTGCTTATTGCAAAGTACTCTGTACTTGCCTTCTCATTTATAATTATGTACATAACACATTTAGGTTGCTTGAATTTTCTTGTGTTGGTATGGAATTCTTATAATTTGATTTGGATTTGTATAGTACCATACTACCAGTTGGGTTTTAACTAAGGAAAATGAATAAATCAGCATGGACTCTTTTTTGTTGTTCTGTAGATTAATCAACTAGCTCCTCATGGGCCAAATATGCATATACATAGGTTTTTTTTTTTTTTTTTGCATAGTGATAATTGTAATAAAATCCCCTCTGTCCATCAATGTTGGGCCTATATTTTTAGGAGCATGTGTTCAAAACTATATTTTGACCTTCAACTTTTACTTCACCATTTTGTGAATTGCTATAAGGTCATGTCATTTCAAAGATGAAACAGTTCTAAGAGATACTTCTTTTCTATTTGACTGATTCAGTCCATACACTAAACATGCTTTTTGACCTTCAACTTTTACTTCACCATTTTGTGAATTGCTATAAGGTCATGTCAAAAGTTTCAAGGTTTGACTTTTAAAAATCAAAATGCACATGCACGTTAAGGAGCAGTCTTTTCTTTGGATTCCAACACTCATTAATATCAACATCAACTCTCTGGATACAAGTATTTTATTAGTTTCCCCCAACAATTGTGAAATGTAAAGTAGCCAATGCTAACATAATATGTTGATTTGGCAAGGAATTATTATATGGATTTCTGTTTTTTTATATGTGCTGACTTTTTGTGTGTGTCTCAGGACATATTACGGTTTCATGCAGTTTATTGGCCAGCCATGTTAATGTCAGCAGGTTTAAGTGTCCCTGATACAGTTTTTGGTCATGGATTCTTGACAAAGGTGATCTTACTTATATTTACAAATGTACTTCCACTTCTACAGCCCTTATGACAGTGTAGCATTCTATGATAAGTATAAACAATAATGAGGAGTAGTAGCAATCGCTATTATATCTAAAAAAGAGAGCATAACAATGTGAGAACACTGTATTTCTTTAAACGGCATTTCCTGCTATTATCTATAAATGTTCCCATCAAAATATGTGGATTTAGGTTCCTGAGTGATTAGTTTCTTTCTGTAGCATAATGTCGTACCTATCCATCACTGTTCCTGCCCAACCTCTTTAGCCTGGCCTATTTTGAATTTTTCTTGCAGCACAATGTCTTAGTTATAAATTACTGTTCCTGCCTTTAGCTCTTTAGGGCCCCTTTGGAATGGAGGTGGATCATAGGACAAACTCAGGAACCAGCAATCCTTAGGAATAGATACTGTAGAGCCCTTTGGTTTGCAGATTCATGCGTAGGGAAGGTAGAGGAATTTTTCCTTTCCTGCTCACTTTGAACGGATTCCTCAGGAACTGAAACATCCACTCCATCCTCATTTTTTCCACCGGCTTGTATAGGATCGAGGTAGAACTTTTGGATTAGTACACCCTGTGGACTTGGGAACACGTCTTGGGAAGGAATCTACCAGAACTAATGATTGCTTGTGTAGCAATTGGCTTGACAATATGTATTTCCTAATATTCCTATTCCTATAAATTTCCTATGAGTATCCAAACATCTATCCGCTACAGTATTCCTATAGTTTTCAATCCTCAGTTTTACCATTGCATTCCTACCAAATTCCTATGCTTTTCCTATTCCTACTGAAATTTAAATTTTGGTAGCATGAAGTAATTCGATGCCTCGCTTTTTAGTATTTATTCATGGATCCTAGATTAACCTTTTCCTTCAGATCTTTACCTTACAACATGTTAAGTTGTACATTATGTTTTTTATGGTAACTATAGTTATGGAAGTACTGGATTGTAGTTCATAGAAAATGTCTGGCCTTTTGCCACATGCTTGATTGATTGTGAGTTCTAATTTTTAAACCTTTTATATCTTCCGAAGAACCTAAACCTTCTATATTCTTCACACCCTTCTAGCTGTTACAATTTCATATTATACCTTCTTTGGAAATAAATGTCTCTGCCTTTCTGTAATAAAGGATTTCTTGGTCAGCAGATAATGTAAAAAAACAAATGTCTAGATTCCCAGTCACCTTTTATGTTTTATCTCAGTAAGTCACTTTTATTTCATGCACCTATGGCTTATATTTTGAAAATTCTAGGATGGCATGAAGATGGGAAAGTCATTAGGCAACACGCTTGAACCAAAAGATCTGGTAGAAAGATTTGGTGCTGATGCTGTTAGGTACTTCTTCTTGCGGGAAGTAGAATTCGGCAATGATGGGGACTATTCAGAAGAACGCTTTATCAATATAGTCAATGCTCATCTTGCTAATACAATTGGTATTTCTACTTAAATTACCTTTGTTTCTGAAACATGCATATACTCTTCATGCGTGCTGAAATTGTTATGTCATTTGCCTTATTCCTTCACTAGGTGCTCCTTGTTTGTGTTACCTATGCATCTTTACATTTTAATACTGATCCCACTTACTCACTTGAACAGGAAACCTCCTTAATCGTACACTTGGGCTACTAAAAAAGAATTGTAAATCCAAACTAGCTTTTGATTCAATTGCTGCTGCAGATGGAGGTTTGTTCAGAGGTAACATAGAAAACCTGGTAAGTAGGTTTTCATGGTACCTTTTAAACTATGTTAAGAGGAGTGGAGGATAAATGATTTTTAATTATAAACCATGAGTTCGTGATTGAACTAGCAGTCTGGGTATGTTTGTAACCAACTGTATAAAGAGTTAAAGACTTACAAAATTTAAGGTCTACAGCAGTGAATTTATTTATTTTACTCTGTCAACAAGTGTTGCCGATGATGTGGTGGGTCCATCTGTAGTTTAAACTCATGAAACGATGATACATTTGGATGTTTTATTTAGGCCAAGGTCTGCTTAGTCTGCCTAAGAAGTACCAGACATTCACATGCCCTGTCGTGTCTCTGTTCGAGTCACTGTGAAAATTGCTTTTACAGGTGGACAAGGCGAAACACCATTATGAAAATCTTTTGCTGTCATCAGCATGTGAAACTGTTTTAGAGATTGGTAACCTTGGAAACTTGTATATCGATGAGCAAGCACCATGGTCCTGTTTCAAGCAAGGGGGTGAGAGTGCTGAAAAGGCTGCAAAGGTAAACATGTTGAAACTGTTTTTTACTCTCACTTTTTCACCTATGTTTCAGATGTATTTGCCAAATCTTAAATGCTGAAAGTTCAAATTTGAAAAATCAAAATATCTAATCAGTTTGTAGCCTATGAAAGAGGCCTCCCTTGGAGTTTCAAAATACTGTTGTTGTTATACATCTGACAGCATCCTAGCTCTGATTTCACCATTTCTGGTATACTCTGTGGTAACTAACATCAGCAATAACTCTTATCTGTGCTAACAATATACCTTAGGGCCTTTCTTAAATGGTCGACGATTTAACATCAGCAATAGCTCTTATCTGTGCTAACAATATACCTTAAGGCCTTTTTAAAATGGTCAACGATTTATCTGATGTATATGACACTTGAAGCTACTTATTAACTCAACAAAATTTGTTCCATCGTTGTGAAATATTTTGATGCAACCATAAATGATTGATATTTCAGATGTTCTTTGGCAAGCTATTGTACATATGATTGCAAAAAGTTGTGTCATTGTAGATATGACTACATTTAATCGGTACCACTTATCTACAGGATCTTGTAGTTATTTTAGAGACAATGAGAATAATTGCAATCGCACTATCTCCTATCACTCCAAGCCTTTCTCTGAGGATTTACACACAGCTTGGTTTCACAGAAGACCAGTTTAGGGTATTGAGATGGGTATGTTCTTATATCTCAGATATGCTATATGATTCCTTTCCCATTTTTATATGTTCATCCTAAAAAAATACAATCTGGCATCATTACTAAAATGCAATTTTTCAATCTTTTATGAATCTGCCTCATTATTTTCCAGAGCATGTAATCATTTTAAGTCATGTCATTAGGAGGATACGAAATGGGGAGGCCTTAAAGCAGGCCAGGTAATGTTGGAGCCAAAGCCAGTATTTGCAAGGATTGAAACCACGACGGAAGAGAAAGCTCAAGAAAGTTCAAAAGCAGCAAAAGGTGGTAAGAAGAAAGCATGCAGTGAAGGACTTGTAGAGGTATCATAGTTTCGGGTGGAACACTGTATCAGCATGGTTCAAAAACAAAAGGGAAATTAGTGTATTAGGTTTTTTGTTCTTTTTTTGGAAATCTTTACCCTACCTATTCCTGAAATTTGTTTTTGGCGAACTTATCACACATTGTATCATGTAGACAGCAAAAAACATGTTCCATTAAATTTTGGGGGTGGGGATGGATAAGACCAGCTAGAAGAGAGTAATCATTGCATGCGGTCATGCAGCACAAGAACATGGACAGAGGAAAAGAGAGAGCAAAGGGAAAAAAGTACGGTACAGGTGGAGTGGAACGCATGCTAACGCATACCGCCGTATCTCTGCATCCTTTTTCTCGTCGCTGCTTTGGTTTCTGACAAGTGACTAGGGCCTTAGAGCATCTCCAACAACTTGGTAAAATTGACTTGCTAAATCTTGTGATTTGGTAAGTTGCTATTTTTTTTAGCAAGTGAAAAAAAGCCCTCTCTCCAACAATTTGCTATTCCAACTTGGTAAATTTAAAATTCAAAACATACTCTAAACCTAGCTGTGCTATTGACAGGTGGGACCTGCGGGGTCAATGGCCCCACTGGTAAGGGAGACAGAGGCAGGGGAGGAGCTTTGACCGGCCATAGCTCGATGCCGGTGAACTTTCCGGCGAAGCCACCACCACCATTAGCTTCGTCTCGACGAGACGAATCCGTTGGTATAGGTCACCGCGATAAATTTCGCCATTTGGGCAACGGCATCGGAAAGGGGGCGGCCCGGCTTCGTACGTTAGCACGTACATACAGCAGCAGCCATGGCTGCGGGACGACGAGCAGCTCAGGGCTCACCTAGGATCTCGGCAGACGCGGTGAAGATGAGGAGGAGATGGAGGAAGACCAGAGATGGCGGGGAGGGAGGCGTCCCGGCGGCGGGCTCGCCCGGCGGCGGCGCGCTGACCCTCGGCTCTCCGCCCGGAGATGGCCATGGAGGCAGGCCGCCGGGAGGATTTGGCGGTCGAGGTGGGAGAAGCTTGCGATCGAAGTGGGAGATGGCGTCGCCCGAGCAGGCGAGGAAGCGATGCATGCCTCGCCCGGCCCGGAAGATGGCCATGGAGGCAGCCCTCGAGTGTGGAGAAGCTCGATCGAGTGTGGAGAGCCACGTCGCCGAAGCAGCTCTTTCCGCCTCTTCGTCGCTGCTGGAAACGGGGGACTTGGTTTTCTGACAAGCGAAAGCGGGTGACTAGGGCCTTAGTTGATATACCAAGTTGTTGGAGAAGAAAATTTATGCTTTTAGCCAATTTATAAGAATAGCAACGGGAGTTGTTGGAGATGCTGGACCCAACGCATCATCAGAGTTCTAAAGACAAAAAATGTCTAAAGACAAAAAATGAAAAATGAAAAATATAGATTTGGATTAGTCATTTTGTTCTGAGTTTAATCAAATTTATAAGGAAAAAACATCAACATTTATATCGCAAAAACACGTTTACTGTAAAATACATTCCATATTTCATATAATGCTACTTATTCAGTATCATAAATTTTAGAATTATTTATAAATCTGATTAAATTAAAATTATTTAACTCCTTAAAAAGTGAGACTTTTTAAGGATGAAGGATCTACCTTGGAAACTTATATGAATGGGGCTCACGAGACTGGAGACTGAATATGAATTGAGAAACAGCGATGGCTCGCAGCCCATATGTTTTACGTACGCAGCATCACCGCACCAGTTTCTCATTTCCTCTCAGTTCCATTTTGTTTACTTGGTTTGTACTCAAAACGCATGTTTGCTTAGCCTCCTACGTATGTTATCAATGGCGATGGGATCAACGATGACGACATGGCAGACAACACGGGGCTGGATGGTGCAAGACTGCAAGTCACAGCGCACGTGCAGCCGAAGGCTGAGTTGCGTATGTAGGGTCATATGTAGCTCCTCGTGTCCATTATATGATTTGGTTTGGTATACTTTCCTCAATTTAGCTATCTATTTAATTCCTAAAATCATCTCGTCTCTTTAACTCGAAATTGCCTAGTAGTTATAGTTGTCTCTTTAGCTAACCTTAAATTGAAAATAATTATAGTTCAAAAGGCACACACAGTCCTGAATGATTAGGAATATTCTGTTGCTTATATATGTTCTCAAGATCCCATGCTTACTTGTCCTGTGAAATTCTTACTTATATTATTAGTTCTTTAAGCCTAGCTTGTCCGGGCAGCGGCTGTAGACATACATCCGTCCCCGATTATTAGTTCTTTAAGCCTAGCTAGACATGATAAGTTCTTGAAGACCTGACCTAACCAAATCGCGCACTCGGGGACAGAGAGAGCAGTAGAAATTTTTGAGACGAAGAGATGGCTCAAAAAATTTGGTGGCCACAGTTTGCTAGCTGGCACGGCCTAGTAGTACTAGTAGGCGGCCGGCCAGTGTCAGGTGAACTGGTGAAGTGATCTGGTGAACTGCACAGTGCAACACTCGCATACGACCAGCAGGGACCAGCTGTGAAAGGTCGGGAACATGCCCGTCTACGTCTTCGAGCCGTTTAAGGAAACCGGATGTTTTAGGGTTTTAGGAAACTTGACCCCACTCGACTCTCTTTCCCTCAGTCCCTCACTAGCTCCCTCTCGTCGTCAAGCTCAAGCCTTCA